>PVJH01008464.1:0-85169 GCA_004026705.1 Nesogale talazaci | reverse complement strand
CTGTTTCTCTCTGTGACAGCATAGCACTCCATTGTATGTACTATATGCCTCATTTTGTTTATTGTTCATCTGCTGATGAATGCACCTGTTGCTTCTACCTTTTAGCTATTGTCATTAAATCTACAATGAACATTGGCTACATGTGCCTGTTTAAGCACTTGCTCTCAATTCTTTAGAGTGGAGTTGTGTCATAAGGTAATTTTTGGTATAAATTTTTGATGAATACATTGCCTTTAAAAATTTTTTTAAGGCACCACTGCCCTCCAGTGGTGGGAGTAGGACGCCCAGCCTTTGCTCCTGTGGAGCTGGAATTGAACCTCCATCCCAGTGGGCCACAGTCCCACGCACAACCACTACACCACCGGGGTTCAGCCCTACATTGCCTTTTTAAACTTGGAAAAAGCCATATAAATTTGGAAGCACTAGGTAAGCATTTGTCCTAGTTAACCAATGAGGAGGAATGGGCTTGGAGGACTAGTTTTTATAAATGTAGAGCCACAACTTGTATCCCACTCCTGCATTTTTTTTTTTTAAGATTCAGGATAGCCTATCCCATTCAATTCTCTCAATATGGAGCTATTCGTTTGCTATGAACCAAGTGACCTCACAAGCTGCAAACAGGTTGGATGTAGACGATATATGATACTACAGTACAGAGGCATCGGTCAGGGAATAACGACCACAGTTTGATGCCATCAAATAGTTGAGTCTTTCCAGGCCCTTCCTGTATCGAACAGAAGCTTACCGAGGCAAAGCAAGAGGTCATTCTCAGTGGCAGAACTTAATTCAACATATCCAGCGTGGGACAAGTCACCGAAGTTTTAGGGAAGATTCCTATCCCAAGGCTCTGACATCAAGAAGAGTATCTAGTGAATCACAGCTCCCCTGGGAACTTTTCAATTGCAGCTCTTTCTTGGATATTTCCTGGGCTGCCAGGCCAACTGTGCTACCAGAAGGAAACGCTTAGGTAAGAAGGATAGCCCTTATCCACCAGGAGTCTTTGACTTTTTTTTTTCAACTCTGCAATTGTCCCTTGGACTTATTTGGGGCTCTGATAGGAGAGGGGGGAGGGGGGAAATAGTTTGGGTGCCACGAGTCAACATCTCTCAGCGTTTATTACAACTATGTCATCAAGAAAACACTTGTCCTCGGTGGTATGGTCATTTTCTTTGGCCAGAGCAATAGGAATCCTTTTCATCCTTAAAAGGAAAGCCAGCTGATCAAAGTAAGTCACACTGATCATAAAACACTCTGTTGACATACACACATGGACCCTTTAGAGCAGGGGGCTCCTGACATGGACATGGCACATGGGGAAAGAGATCTGTGGGAGCTCAGTTCTGAAAAGCTCTAATTCTATGTTGAGACAAGTTCACTTCTTCATGCCCCTTCACAAGAAAGACAACAGTTCAAATCAGCAATCATTTATTTGGTGTCAAGAGTGGTGAGTTAATGCTTTGGAATAAGCTACCTGGACTTGACTGTTGGCTCCACATAAGCTGTATGAACTTTTGCATGTCATTTACATGCTTTCCTTTACAAGCGCTCTTGTGGCACTGCAGTAGGTTATGCATTGGACTGCTACCCGAAAGTGAGCAGTTTGAAACCACCACTTGCCTCATGGTAGAAAGAGGAGGTTTTCTACTCCCATAAAGAACTATGGTCTCAGAAACCCACAGCAGAAAGTTCTATAGAGTCACTCTGGAGTCCCATAGAGTCACTCTGAGTTTGAATAGACTTAATGGCAGTGAGTTAGAGTTTTTTTTAAAGGTGTCATTGCCTCCTCTGCAAAATAGGGTGTGTGACAATTCTTATTTAATGAACTTTAGAGATTCACTTTTAGAATTTCTGTTGCGCCTGTATCATAGGATCTGATTACTGAAGTAACTATTAATTCTATTATTATTTATTAAGCATCTCATATACAGGACATTGGACTTGGAAAGACAAGGAGAAATAATATTCTATTCCTGCCTTTGGGGGAATTTACAACTATGGAAAAACAGCCTGCAGGATTCCTGTGAGATTAAGAGACTCTCATAGACACCTAGTCTTTTAAAACATCTTCGAAATTCCTGTTTTCCAGTAAAGCCACTGTCACATTTTCCTGCACACTCAGTTTATCTGTCTTCTTAAACCTTTGAAGTCGCTACACCAGGCTTTTTATTTTTTTTACTTCTTTCCTCCCAGCCCTGTGCACAATGTGGCCAAATATTATACCTCATGTATTATTTTTGTCACTTCCCTGGTGCTTCTCCAAATAAGACCCTTTCCTTGCATACAAAGGAAGGACACTTCCTTGGAAGAACACCAGGTTTAGAGGCTCCACATATCACACACGCCAACTTTGTCATTTCTCCACCAAGACAGCGTCTTCTCTTGTAAAAAAAACAGAACAAAACAAAAGTCATAGAACAATGACCAGGGTATCTTAATGGGATCACTCAGGATACAATTCTTCCTGCTCCAAGTCTTCATGAGCCAGGTCTATGTCATTTTGGTAGTCACACTTTTACCATCCAGATGGAACTGGGGTTCAAAAAAGAGACAAGAGCTACTTTTGTGTCCTCATGCTGCTATCTAAATGGCCCTTGCAACTTTCCTCACATCTTATTTCCTTCTTAGTTAGCTACTCATGTCAAAAAGGGCCCCCATTTTTATTAGTTGTGCTTCTAGGTTGCCTTGGCTGGTCTTTCCAGGAAGTTTCTGATACAAAGTGGTAGAGAGAGTCAGACCATGGTCAGTGTCCCTACAAACCAACCAACCAACCAACCAACCAACCAACCAACCAACCAACCAACCAACCATCGAACCAACCATTCATCCAACCAGCCAACCAACCATTCAACCAACCAACCAACCAACCAACCTCTGCTCTCGAGTGGATTCAGACACCTCGTGACAGTATAGGGCATGTTAGAACTGTCTGGGTGAGTTTAAGCAACTGTAATGCCATCTTTCTCCCACGAAGATGCTGATAGTTTTGAGTGGTGACCTGACTTAGCACTCCAACTCAGAACCACTGAGACATCTGGGATCTATACATGTGAACATTGGTGTCAGATGTTTAGAAGGCAATGAAAACACGAACATTTCAAGAGGGGATCTGTGGTCAGCTCCTGGCTTATCATTTTGAATTGCTCATCTTCATTGGTGAGTCACTGAAGTGGGAATGTTGGCTTGTTTGTGAAGTAAGCATATGCCAATATTGTAATGAGGGGGAAAAAGAGGGACTGATACGTTCTAACATCATATAATGTTATAATAAAGTGTCAGGCTAACTTGATTATTGATATGGGTGTGTATAAAAGTACACATTATTTTTGTAAAAACAAAATCAGTATTTGGGGTGCTAGGAAAGTCACAGAAATGGTCAGACTCATCTGGGAATATTAAGAACATAGCAGGAAAATAAGTGATTTTAAATAAGTGCTAACAAAAATGCTATCATTTCATGGGTTTCCACTCGTTTTAGTCATGCAACAAGTATATACTGAGTTTTTGCAACTATATTTTATTGAGTCTAAGATTTGACTCATTATAAGATGCAACTGTGCTTCAGGGACCATAGATAATAGCTCTATAATTTTCTCAGGTCAGTTAACCTCTCCAAGACACATCGGACCTGGCTCACAATGATCTCTACCTCCCACTATCCATGTCCTCCTGTAAGCCTACAGTAAGGGTGGGAGCTAGTGAAACAGAAACAAAAACCACTACTACAGAGTCAATTCCAACTCACAATACCATATATAGAGTTTCCAAGACTGTAGATCTTTATGTAAACAGTCTTATATTTCTCCCATGGAGCAGCTGGTGGCTTTTGAGCTGCCTTCCATCATGCTTTGGTGACAGTCTCCCTTGTACTCACAGGTCCCATTCAAACATTTGATTCTCTGTAATTTTTAAAATCATTGTATTAGGGACTTACAGTTCTAATCACCATTCATCCATACATTCATTGTGTCCAGCACATTTGTGTATATATATTGCCATCATCATTTTCAAAACATTTTCTTTCTACTTTAGCCCTTGATATCAGCTTCTCATGTCTCCCCTCCCCGCCCTCCCTCTCTCATAAACCCTTGATAATTTATAAATCTCCCCCCAAATGTCTTACACCAACAGCTGTCTCCCCTCACCCACTTTTCTGTTGTCCATCCTCCTAGGAAGAGGTTATAGGTAGGTCATTGTGACTACCCCCATCCCCCCCATCTTCCCCTTACCTTCCTAATGTCTCTATTCTTATTATTGGTCCTGAGGGGATCATCCATCCTGGATTCCCTGTGTTTTGAGCTCTTCTCTGTAGCAGTGTACATGCTGTGTAAGGTAGAATTGAGGTCATGATAGTGGGGGGAGGAAGTATTAAAGAACTAGAGGAAAGTTGTATTTTCCTTTGGTGCTATACTGCACCCTGACTGGCTCATCTCTTCCTGTGACTCTTCTGTAAGGGAATACTTAATTGTCTGCAGATGGGCTTTGGGTCTCCACTCCACATCCTCCTTCCCACCCCATTCACATGGATAATGATTTTTTGTTTGGGGTCTTTAATGTTTGATATTGATCCCATTAATACCTTGTGATCACACAGGCTAGCGTGGTTCCTTCTTGTGGAAGTTTTTGCTTCTGAGCTAGATGGTCACTTGTTTATCTTCAAGCTTTTAAGATCCCAGATGTCATATCTTTTGATAGCCAGGCACCATCAGCTTTCTTCACCGCTTTTGCTTGTGCACCCATCTCAGCTAGATGACTGCTTGTTTATCTTCAAGCCTTTAATATCCTAGATATCATATCTTTTGGTAGCTGGACACCATCAGCTTTCTTCACCACATTTGCTTATGCACACATTTGTCTTCAGTGAGCATGTTGGGAAGGTGAGCATCACAGAATGCCAGATTATTAGAACAAAGTGCTCTTCCATTGAAGAAATGCTGGAGCTAAGGCCCAATGTCCATCTGCTACCTTAATACTTGACATATAAATATATGTACATAAATATACTTTGCTATCATTATATATAGATATATTTACATATGTACATGGTTGGCTTTAGATTTCTGTAAGTGTCCTTTGACCTCTTAATTCTTTCTTCTTTAGTCCCACTATCATGTTCGGCTTTCATTTGGGTTTCATTATTTCTTCTCAGTTACATTATCCTTAATTAAACCCTACCAGGCATCGTATGCCATTCTCTCTATTGAGTTTAGTTCACTTGTTCCTTTGTCCCGGGGTTGGTTGACAACCCCTTTCTTAGCCACTAGTCCAGCATCATGGAGATTATCTCTCTCATCTGGTTGGATTGTCTTTGTCTTTTCTTTACCCCATTTAAGACTTACTGTGTCTTTATAATTATATATTGCATGTGGGATAGCTTTCCCCCCATACAACAGGAGAACTTGGCTGAGTCATGGAAGGGACTGCTGACAGGTGTATTCCAAAGAGAGGTCCTTTGCTTGGCAGAATCCTAGCACAATGCAGCATCAAGTGAGGTTAGAGTAGAGCGATTCATTGTTTGGTGGCCATTTACTTAATACCATTTTAGAAGTAAAAAGTTAGGCTTCATTTCACTCACTACTATTCAATGAATTTGACCCAGAGTAACCCTCTAGGACATGCTAGAACAGCCCCCATGGGTTTCTGAGATTGTAACTCTTCATCTTTCTCCTGAGGAGTGGCTGGTGGTGGTGACCTTGTGTTTAGCAGCCCAAAGCATAACCACTCTGACACTAGGCTTCTTTTAAGAATCCTCTCCTAGACTCAATTAAATAACTAACATGTTAAATGATTTCATTCATAAGTTCTGGTAGCAACTCTAAAACAACTCTGGGGGAGGGGTTAAAGGTGGCATCTGATTGCACACAGTCAAGCACTAGTCTAGTGACTAGTGACTGTGATTGCATACTAAGCCGAACTATGCTTTTAACTTACATTGGATTTTTAAGTGAAGGAGCTTGTGTGGAGAAGCTAATGGAAATACTGATTTGGTGCCAAGTCCCCAAGTTAACAATGATCACAGTTTACAATGACTTTGTTAGAAAAGAATCATTATCAAGAAAATAATTCTCTTAGAGAATGGCTCGGAGTTTTCAGTCTCTCGCTATGGTGATGGTTGTGTATTGACAACTCTGTTCTGACTCAGAGCAAACCTATAGGACAGGGTAGAACTGTCCCACATGATGTCCTAACCTGTAATAATGAAGTAACTAAGTTACTCTCTAGTTAAATCATTACAGATCACCCAACTTACAGAGTGAGTGGTAAACACTTATAACCATCGCACAATCAGAGCTCTTTGTTGTTTAAACATTATATCTTTTCCCTCTGTTCAAGTTTTAGCATAGTTAATATATGATATGATTTCTTAGCCCTGAATCTTTCTTTTCTAAAAAACCATAAACTATTGTTGCTTTTTAGCAATTCTTACATCGTTGAAGACCATCTGACAATCCAGGTAAGCTAACCTTTAGGAACCTAGCTTGAAGAACTATGCATTTTTTTTCCAGTAGTAATTTATAAAGAGAAAAGAGTTACCACTTAACATATCTAACCCACTACCCTATTAGAATAACAACAGATAGCCACAAAGATTCTGAAAAGTTTTGTTTCTCAACTTCATATAGAAACACTTGGTCTCTCTCTAGCTTCAACTAGACATAAATGCAGTTACCATACATTCAGTAATGATATTTCCACAGCATTTTCCTCTGCCTTCCACTTTCACATTTTCCCTTTTTTCATACCTGGTAGGCAAATTGCATTTATTTTAAGAAGTGCACTTCAAGCTGTATGGTCAAATTGTGCTGATTTTCTAGTATTATTTACTTTTACCAACCTTCAGCTTTCCTGTGTATAAAATGGAATAAATACTATCTACTGTAGTAGTCATGATCTTTTTATTGAAAGTGGCAGAGACCCAACTCAGACTGGTTTAGGCAAAGAATAAAAAATTGAGATATATTGATATAGAGAACCTCATCCAGAAGTGCAATCGAGACTCAGGAATTACGAGGACCAAGGACCGCAGTGTCATAAGAAATCAGAACCTTCCTTTCCAAGTTATAGACTTTGGTATCATCTGGTCAACTTCATTTTCTCCACTGGTGTCTTCTACAGGGCTAGGAATTTAGTTACCCATCATGCCTGCATTTTCTAAAAAGTATGTGTAGGAGAGGAGCATCGTTAGCTATTTTATCTTTTTAAAAAAGGATTATTGTGAGAAACAAGAATTCTTTTAAATTTTATATTAATGTTTTTGCTTTTCCTTCTAATTCTGTGAAAAGAACATATTCCTTTTCTTATGGACAAAATAGACATTGTAATCCATGTTCTATCTTTATCACTAACTTATTTTAATAAGGGAACAAGTAGTTTAATGTGATTGGTTAATGCAAAGTATGAGGTTAGTAGTATCTCGCTGTCCATTTAGATCTTATTAAATTTTCTCTAAAAAGGGTTGAGGCTGAAAAAAGATACCATATTAAAAGAGAAAAAAATTACCCACACACTCATTTATTTAATTTTTGCATTTTTCTTCCTGATATCCTTCACATCTTAAATCCAGGTATAGAGTTAATTTAGAATTTCTTATCACTTCCCAGTCTGCTTTTAATCTTACCTAGGTGTTTCCATTTTCCCAACTAGCATTCACACCATGATGCAATGGTTATATGAAGAGGTTTCAGAAAAATTCCTTTATCTTTTCACTACATTTTGTGCATGAGATATTTGAAACCTCTTTAGGTTGAGGGATCATAATTTATACTACACTTCTCTTTTATTGGTTTAATTTTTTAATGAAGTAGATTTTTTTTGTTTAGTGCGTAATTTTACAGTATACAGTCAGGAGTATAAGGTTAAAATAGATTGTATCCACATGAGATTTTTCATAGATGGGCTGTTATAATACTAGCTGATAAAGTACCTAATAAATCCTTATATGAATGAATGCCTCAAAAAATTGACTTCAAAGAAGTAAGGGGATATCTTTTGTTGCAATGCGAAGACACCTAGAGAAGAAGGCGAGAGCTTTGCTTTGTCTAGCTGACCTTGGACACCTGCTTTACTCCTCCCGAGCTTCCATTTTGATAGGACTTCTAAGATTCCTTTCAAATCAAAATTATCTGATTATCTGATGTCTGGCTGTGTACAGACTGTCTGACCAGAGAGAAATGAGGATAATGCTTTTCTAATACAGATGACAGAGCAAAAGGGGAGCAATTTCTAGTAATTGTGAGAAGATGAACGATCTTGATGGCTGCTGGAAGTTAGTGTCTGACGAAGGCTGAATGACTGATGAGTTCTTTGCTTGTTTGATTGACAGTCTGTGTCTAAGAGAGTCAAGAGAAAAAGCAAGGCATGTGGGATAGAGAAGGCTCTCGGAGGAAAATCTAGCTTCTTTAAAGGAAAGGGAATGAATTAAATAAAGGATTTATTTATAGATTCTAGTATCTGCAGGACAGTAAAATTATAAAACTTGGACTTTATGAATATTCAGAAGAAAAAGACTGGTGATCACTAAGACCCAACTTGCATTCATTAAGATAAAATCCAGCCAAAGTAAGCTTGCCTTCTTTTTAGATGACTTTAGTGGCTTGATGTGTTGGGGAATTCCATCTACCAAAGGTATGTTGAACTCAGAAAAGCAATTTACAAAGGCTTCCATGACATACATCCTGTAGCTAAAATGATGAATTTGCACCTAAGTGAATTTGCTGCTGATCGAATGGCCAGTGCAGTGTGACAGCTAAACAATCTAAAGCAAGCTTTGAGTCTATTTGTAAATGTGTAATCTTCTTTATTTTATTTTATTTTATTTTATTATTTTTTTATTTTAGGCATCACTGCCCTCAGGTGGTGGTGTAATCTTCTTTAAATGAAGGGTAATGGTTTGGTTATTGAAATGAATAGTGCTTATTCTCTGCCACCACTCTTTGCCATTCCAATTGACGTACATCCTTGTTTTTGTCTCTTATATCTGCTCAGCACCCCTGGATGCTTCAGTCTGGGATTTTGAACCTCACTCCCATCATAATTCATTGTTTTCCCCTTCAGTCAAAGAAAAGGTATCAGTTACCTATTGCTATGTCACAAGTGACCCCAAAATGTAGTGGCTTGAAATGACTATTTTTTTTTGCAATCTGTCAGTTTCTGTTGGGAGAGAATTTGGGGACATGTTAGCTAGATGTTTTGTTCAAGGTTAGGGTCCCAAGAAAATATTTCCTGGGTCTGCAGTCTCATCATTGTGGCAAAGGCTCAACTTATCACCGGCCTTTGGGCAAAGGGTTCTGTTTCTTTAGCAGATTGCTAGAGGGTCCTCTTAATGTGGCAGCAGGCTCCCCCAGAATGAGTTGAGAAAAAGTGAGAGAAAGAGAAAGCAATTTAGAAGGAACCATCTTTTTTTTTTTCTTAATCATTTTATTGGGGGCTCTGAAAACTCTTGTTACAACCCATGCATCAATTATATCTGACATATTCGTACATATAGTCTATCATTCTTTTCTAGACGTTTACTTTCCATTGAGCCCTTCAGAGCAGCTCCTCTTTTTTTTAATCCCTCTCTCTGACCACCACTCCAACCCACGTGACCCCTTGATAGATTATAGATTATTGATTATTTTAAAATCTCACATCGACTGCTGTCTCTCTTCCCCTCTGGTTTCTGTTGTTCTTCTCCCCCGGGCACCATCTTTTATAAGCAAATCTTCAAGGTTACATGTCATCTGTTTTTGTTATTGCTGTTAGGTGCCATTGAATTATTTAGTACTCAGCAAGCCTATATACAATAGAACAAAACACTGTCTGGCCCTCTGCCATCTTTACAACTCTTTTGTTTGAGTCCTTTGTTGAAACCACTGCGTCAATCCCTGTCATGGAGGACTCTCTCTATTCAGCTGGCCTTCTACTTTACCAAACAGGAAGTTTTTCCCCAGGGACTGCTCTCCTGATAACTTGACAAAAGAATGTGAGATGCTGTCTGGCTGTATTTCTTCCAAGACAGATTTAGTTTTCTTCTTCTGGCCATCCATGAGACTTACATTATTCTTCATCAACACAAAATGTACTCATTCTTCTTCAGTCTTTTGAAATTATTTTCCAACTCTACATGCATATGAAGTGATTGAAAAATCCCATGACATAGATTGAGCGCACATCAATCCTCAAGGTGGCTTCTCTGCTCTTCAACACTCTAACCAGATACAATTTATCACATCTACAGGTTTGATACAGGGTAGAGGAAACTATGAATGGGTTAATACCAGGAAATAGGAATCCACTGGAGGCATCTCAGAGAATGACTACTGCAAGGATATAGTAATGCTCTTTGTTTGGGGATCCACACACAATTAAAGATTATTTTTAAAGTGATTTTTAAATGGATAATACACTTAAGGGCCCCATAATGAAAATAGCATAAAATATATTCAGTAAAATTCTACTCGTTCTGCCCTCACTCTTTCCCCTTTTCATAACTAATCATTTAAAAAAGTTTCTTATATATTGATTTAGAGAAAAAGTTGGAAAATTATTCCTATGGTTGGTGAGATGATCAATAATTCATCTGGAGGTCACACAGCCTCTGTCACAGCTACCCAACTCTTTGTTGCACAGAGGCAGATGCGGGCAATGGTAAACAAGTGGGCAAGGCTGCATGCCAATAAAACTTAATTTACAGACATAAAAATGTTAATTTCATAAAATTTTTGTGTCAAAAAAGATTTCCTTTTGCTATCTCCACTAGCTATGAAGAAGTGCTAACATGTATTCTTAGTCATGGACTGTGATGAAACGCCTGTTTTGACCCACTGGCCAGTCAAATACTTTTATGCAAACATAATCAAATGTGGATCTTTGAGTGTAATCTTCTTTTCTCTCCGTTTGGGACTTTTAGCAGTTATGGGTATGTCTCGAGCAGGCCTCTAATCTATGATCACTCGATTTGGGCCTGAAAACCTGCCAGTCACCCTGAAGTTTTAGCTGCCTTTCATGATTCAAAGGTGTGCATGTTGGCTTCCTAGTGCATGGTCGACAATTCAGCCTCACCAACTTATTGTACCGGGAGGAAGAGAAGGTTTTCTGTTCCCCTAAAGAGTTACATTCTCGGGGAGCTCAGGGGCAGCTCTGCCCTGTCCTACAGGCTTGCATGAGTCAGAATCAACTCAATGGGAGTGAGCATGGAAAGCGACATCTTAGGAGAAAGATGAAGCGAACAGCCCCTGTGGAATTTCACCATCTCAGACGCCTTCGGGAGCAGTTCTCTATGGTTTTAAACAATGCGAGTCAGCCTCAATCTGACGGCATACGTAGTCAGCCTGTGTACTGCTTCCTAAAACTAGATTTCCCCTCCCGGTGACTGGAATGAGGGGGGAAGCAGTTACTATATAATATCCTGGGTCAGAGACCATCATGTCCATTTCCCTACTCCTTTCTCCATTCTATAGATTAAAGACAGTGAAATCTAATAGGTTGTGTTTTTTTTAACTTTATCCAAAGAAGAGCCAAGTTTTGTTTTGTTGTCAGTCAAAAACAGTGGAGAGCACAATTATAAACCTCCAGTGTCTCTCGCCTGTTCCTTTGCCTGGCACTGTAACGGTGATACATGTTTACCCGGCTCTGTGTCTGCTGTATATGTTGACAGGGGCACATTCCGTGCAGTAGGGCTCTGCCAGGGACATGGCAGGATGCTGATGGCTGCTGGAAACATCAGAGGCAAGGGAAGGAAGACTTGGCGGAGACATGGGTTGTGACATTTGATGGTGACTGGATACATGAGTTTGTTTATCTGGTTTTGTTCCTCATATGGTGTTTGGGGGCAAAGTTTCAGTGTCATGGAAAGATAGAAGAATGAGAAAAGAAGTAGAATATGCACAATTAGCTTTCATTTCATGTGTCCTAATCACTGCCCCAACCAACCTCACCCCCACCCCCCAAGCCCTCTTGCCTTTTTTAGCATGAGGAACTTGGTGGAAAAGGCATGCATGCCTCAACCGTAACAGTGTCTTGCAGACATGTGGATGCTTTGCTGTCCTGCCCATTGTTGTCAGTGCTAGAAAGATCAGAACTAGGAAGCAAGGCCAGGAGGATGTAGCTGGACAAATAGGTTATGATGCTTTAAAACAAATAGGTTATGATGTTTCTCTACCTTCCCCATGCCACGACCCTTTAATACAGTTCCTCGTGTTGTGCTGACCCCCAACCCTAAAATTACTTTCATTGCTACTTCTTAACTGTAATTCTGCTATTGTTATGAGTTGCTATGTAAATACTTGTTTGGCAGGATGTGTTTTCATTGTTACAAACTGAACCTTATTAAGGCATGGTGGTCCATCACAGAAGCAATATGTATTTATATTTGGGGGCATATTTATTTCTAATGACAAATAAGTGAGATTTTGAATTGAAATATGGAATAGCAGGGGTGAAAACAGTCTTCACCCTGAGGACACATATGTGGGCATCTCTGCATGTGGGTGGATCCACGTGGAAACAAATAGAGAAGCAGTGTCTCGGGTTCCTACAACCATGGGAAATCTGTGTTTTCCAATAGTCTTAGGCGACCTCTGTGAAAGGGTCATTCTACCCTCAAGGGGTCGTGACCCACAGGTTGAGAACCGCTGGTATTAGGGACCTGAACATTACCCGCTACCTAAGAAATCAATGTGACTCAGGTGTGCTTTCACTCCTGCCTCATGTGGCACTTGCTGATCCTGGGCCGACTAAGACCTGTCTCCATGGAGTGGTCCTGGCATTATTGCACTGTCTCCTCCCTCATTCCTTCAATTCACCTCTAGGGCCTCACTCTGTGGAATCTACTCTTCTCTGGCCACCATCAACTTTAATCTTGTTTTCCACCTGTAGTTATTACCCAGACCTTCTTTTCCCTCCTCCCACTCACCTTCAGGCCTCCTCCCACAGGCTCAGTCCCAATCTAACAAAATTCAGAATTCTCCTACTATTTCTTTTCTGATGTAATGGCATTATCAATTCTTTCAACCATCTGTTAAAGGTCAGGCAAAAACCCAACCTTTATGAGGCTTACTTTATATCACCAGATAGCCAGTAATCATTTTCAAGAAGTAAGTACAGTATTTTAAATGGAATAAAACTTCTGCAGCTAGGAAATGGAGTAGAAGTATTTCCCCCCCCAATCCTCCTCATCAACAGCAACAGAACCTTCACCCATGTTCTATGCAAAATCAATGTAAGAGGTTTATGAGAGGTTGAGAGAAGAAAGAAGTTACAGACCCCTGGAAAAATAGGAGCATGAGGTCCCAGGGTTTTCTTTTAGCCTCCAACACCCCATGCTTGGAGCTGAAGCAGCAGGCAACCTGGGAATACCAACAGGCACCAACCACAAAATTATTTTAACAATAAGTGCTGTGCTTTAGCCACAATGTGCACACACACACACACGTGCTGTCCCCAAGCTAGCAAAGATTAAATGGAGAACCTAGACAAGCACCCTAGAAGACTGTAACAAGATGCCCCAACATTTCTTTTAGCATGTGTCGAGACACCCAAGAAGGGGTCCTGGACTTTGATGCCTGCTGGCTGCTAATGAAGCCCTCCTGCCCAGCCAGTTGTCCATGGAGACTGCCAGGGGAGCCACTCCCATGGCTCTCAGAGAAAGGTGGTGTTTGGGTACTCTGCACTTTCACCTCCACCTGGTAATAGCTAAGAGGTATCCCCACATCCCTTGTCAGAGCAGTGTTTAAAAAGAAAACCACCGAACCTTGAAAACATGAAGCCAAGTCAAAAATCCAGATGTAAAAGATCAAAGATTGTATCATTCTACTTTGAGAAAACATCTACAATAGGCTAATCCTGTCAAACAAAAGATTGGTTGTTACTATGGGGTGGTGTAAAATAGGAATGAAAAAAAAAGGACAGCAAGAAAACCATAGAAATAAAAAGACCAGCCATCCAGAAATCTATCTGCTTGTTCTTTTACTGCACTTAAAGTTCCCTGCTAGTAAGGATCTTTGTCAGCACTCTGGAAGCAACTATTAAAATGTGCCTTTGGAAAACAAACACACATGGACAATGTTCATAAGACCTAGAATCTCATGACCAATTAAGATTTATTCCAGATTCAATAGTAAGAAAGCAAGCGGTATAAGCTGCCATATTACTAGGCTAAGAAAGAAACACATGGAGGCTCACAGAAACATTCTATACTTATCTTTCAATTCTATTTTCCCACAAACTTTTGGGGACCCAGTAGCATTGCATATCACATTAACGGATGCATACCAGGCTCATTGATCGGAAGACTCAACATAATAAACATGTCCATTTCCCCCTATTGACAACACCAGACTTAATAGAATTTCTAAGAAAGCATTATATGTTTGCAGTCACCTTCACTGACTGCAAGTGTGGCAGGGCAGAGTAGAATGACTCCATAGGGGTCCTGAGGCCATAACTCTTTACAGAGGCAGACTGCCACATCTTTTTGCTCCTGAGTGATTGGTAGGTTCTCCCAACCCCCCTTGCAGTTTCTGGCTGAAAGCTTAAACACGCCTCATCAGGGCTTCTCACCCAGAAGTGCTCGCTTCATCCTCTTCTGTCCATTCTGTATTCTAAACTCAGTGTGTGAAGGTATCAGACACCTTACTCACCTCTAAAAGGAAGAGGCGTCCTACCGTGGAGGTAGTCAGAATTGGTTGGTGCACATTTATTATTTACTTAATCTGAAGGTAAGCTTTGGGGTGCTAACCACAAGGTCAGAGGTGGAACACCCTATCCCACAATTTTCTCTGAGTACATATGGTGTACTAAGTGCTGTGGCCACAGCTTGACATTATCCTTTTAAATCCTTAACTGCCCTGCAAAAACTAGGCTACTTCTCTCCACACCTTGAATGTGTTTATACTTGGAAACAAGTATCTTGTGCAGAGTAACCCTGCCGATTAAGAGCTTATATGGACCATTATCTACATTTACGTTCCTCTGGACTCCATGTTAAAACTGCGGCATTCACTCTCGCTTGCTTAACCATAAAATAAAAAAAATTTAAAAAGATATTAGGTACTTCACAAAAGCTCTGGGAATGCTGAGAGAGGCAGATTCGGAGAATCCAGGGAGTCCTCGGGTTACGCATGAGCTCCATGACTAAATGTGCCTATAAGTCAAATTTGTGGGTCAGTCGGAACAGGTACATACGTTCTTCTTTAGTCTTAGGATAAGCTTTGGATGGCTAACCACCAGGTCAGAGGTTCAAATCTGTCAGCCCCTCTTTGGGAGAAAGATGATTGACAGCTGCAGAAACCCTCTAGAAACTAGGATCGCACCGGAAGGCAGGGAGGTTTAGGGCTAGAAAAGACGTGAAAACGTTTCAATGGTTCAGAAGCCACACTTGCAGTCAGTGAAGGTGATTGTAATGAAGACTTTGTGGTGAGCAGCCCGATATGAAAGTGCACATTCGAGAGGTCTAAAGTCAGACCTGTCAGCCAGGGTCTGCCTGCACAGACTCAGGAACATCCCTCGGACTTGGCAGTGGCTCCGCATGCGCTCTGCTGCTGGTCAGAGTTACAGCCCAGTCACCACATGACTCGATGGAGCCTGGGTCCAGATCACCCCCACCGCTGCCCGGCAAGGGTGGATACCTTCACCTTCACGCGCACCAGAAAATGGATTCCACCTGGGCAGGGAATAGTTTCAGGGTTGATTTTTCTTTCTTAATTCAAATGTATACAGTCCTTTGCTGATTGCTTCGTCGTGGCTCACCTGCCAGCACATTCGAGAATCTGAATTTTCTGTTACCTGGAGGAAATAATGTGGAAAACTCCCTACCATTCATGGAAAATCAAGAGAAGAGATGCGAGACAGACAAAATGGGACAGATGTCCACATCAACGGGCTGGCCCTTGAAGGAAGCATCTCACTTCCCTGGGCCGCCCTCCTGAGGGGCCCTGCCCAGTTGGGGTCCCATCGGTCGCAGACACCTCTTGCACAATGAACATGGAGTTTTTCCTAGTTGAGATGTACTGCCAGTATGAAACACACATGGGATTTGGAAGACTTAGCATACACACACAAACTTATTTTATGATTTCCCCCCACATGATTGCATGCTGACGTGGCAGCATTTTAGACATGGCAGGTTCAATAATTTATATATTTACAACCAATGTCACCTATCTCTCTTTGCCCTTGTGTGGATGTGATATGTTTTCAAATCACCAAGGTAGGTCAGGGTAGGTTGGACAGAGCAGGTCTGGCATGTAGGTCAGAGGCTTAGTTTTTTTTCCTTAGAAGGAACCACTCAATTCCAGCATGTCTTTTCTCTACCATTTTTTTGGGGGGGGAGAGGCACTTCCTAATGGAGAGTTACCATACTTGTTAAGAAAATAAGTGACCAAACACCCCGGAAGTTGTTCTCTTAGAAATATCTTCTCCACTTAGTTAAGACAGTGTCCTTACAGGAGACTGGCTCCCACCACTGGAGCAGGTTTTGCAGACAGGTCTGTACCGATAAGCAACGTCACATTTGGACTCAGGAGCGTGTGCTAATGAGCCATGCAAAGCCCCAGTCACCAAAGCTGGGGGTTTACAGATGTGTTTTTTTTTATGGACCCTGATTCACCATGAACGTTTGGATGGTAATTGGAGCACAAATTGTCTGTTAAAATAGTTATTTTAGCTTTTCCCTGACCATCGTAATCTTCTGGTAATCCCTCCTTTGGCCCTCCCCAGCTGTCCGCCCCTCACTCAGAAAGAGGCCAGCTTCCCCTCTGCCCTGTGAGTGAAGGGGCTGCACGTGATGTGTGGTCGTGCCCATCGCTTCCTAGCCTTCAAGGAGGCCCGGCCATTTTCAATGGCCACTGGCTTCTCCCCAGGAGAGACCCCCTATGTCCACTCCCAGAGCAGATGCCCCCCGCCAGTGACAATTGCCACCAACAGCCGTGATTTCCATTTAGCGAGGATTCACGGGTGCCCGCCTTGACTCACTTCATCCTCACAAGTGCCTTGTGATGACACGGATAGTCTTCAGTTTACGATGGGATTGGGTTCCCATAGCTCTGCTATAGATTGGTTCTGACTTAAATCAAGTGCTGTTGTTTTGTTGTTTTTTCTAGTGTGTAGCACTACTGTACTTTTTATTGTTCTAGATTATCATGGTGTTGCCTGATCAGTATCTTTATGTAATTCTCACTGCTGTCACATCTGTGTTTTCTCCTTGGTGTCCCTATAAGGACAGGGAAGAATTCCTCCAGTGGGTTTCTGAGACTGTCAGTGGTGATGGGAGTTGAAAGTCCTTTTCCCAGAGAATCGGTAGCTGGTTTTGAACTGCTGACCTTTTGGTTGGCAGCTCAACGCACACTGACTGTGCCACCAGCGATCCTGTATCTTTACGATCTCCATTTGTCCTCAGAGTTTGGAAGCCTCACAGATAAACATCTGCAGTGAACATCTGAGAATGATAGCATCAGCCAATTATGTTGCAGCACAGCGCGTAGAACCTAGCGCTAATGATAAGATGTAAAATCAAAAAACCCAGATGGTCGTCAATGCAGTTGCTGATGACCTAAGTATGTAATGAATTGGGGATGCCCATTTTCAATTTACACATGAAGGATTAGCACCAGCAGCAGCAACAACAAATTCAAGTCCTTTTCAAGTCAAATTCATCAAATTTATTCTGACTCATAGCAGCCGTGTAGAACAGAGTAGAACTGCCTGAGTCTTTTTTTTTCTTCTTTTTCTCATTTTTTAAACTTTTCTTTTAACTGGGGTCTCATACAACTCTTATCATAATCCATACCTACATCTATTGTGTCGAGCACATTTGTACATTTGTTGCCACCATCATTCTCAAAACATTTGCTTTCTACTTAGCCCTTGCTATCAAGTCCTCATTTCTCCCCTCCTTTCCTCCCCCCTCCCCCCATGAACCCTTAATAGTTTATAAATTATTATTATTTTGTCACATCTTACACTGTTCAAGGTCTCCCTCCTTGTAATCGGTTCCCCCTTTCTCCAACACCCTCCCTGCACCCTCCTGGCATCGCTATTCTTAGCACTGGTCCTGAAGGGATCATCTGTCCTGGATTCCCTGTGTTTCCAGCTCCTATCTGTACCAGTGTAAAGGATGTAAATTTTTTTTGGGGGGGGGCATCACTGCTCTCCGGTGGTGAGAGTAGGAGGCCCAGCCCCACTGCTGGAATTGAACCTCCGTCCCAGTGGGCCGCAGTCCCGCGCACAACCACTATGCCACCGGGGCTCAGCCCTCAGGATGTACATTTTTGAAAGAGCAGAAAGCCTCATTTTTCTCTCTTGGAGTAGCTCGTGAACTCCAACTCTTGACCTTGTGGTTAGCAGCCCAAGGCATGATCCACAATGTCACTACAAAGCAAAAGGAAGCGAAACACAAAACACATTCATTGCCAACGAGTTGATTCCAGTTCATAATGACCCTGTAGGTCAGGTAGAACTTCCCCTGGGGATTTCTGAGACTGTAACTCTTTAGTGGAGTCGAAACCCTTTTCTTTCTCTCATGGAGTGGCTAGTGGTTTCTAAACTTGAGGTGAGCAGCCCGTGGTGTAACTACTTGTTTTTTTTTTTTTGGGGGGGGGGGTGCATGCCTAAGGTTGCCCAGTTGGATCACCTAGTGGGACCAGGATTTGGGCCCCAGCACACTGTACAGAACCTGTACAATAACTGTACTGCCAGATTGCCGTCCCTTAACTTGAATTCTTGAATGTTAACTTGGAGGCAATGTCATCTGGCAGCTGGTTGAGGCTGCTTGCCGCAGGAAAGACAAATCCTCCAGAGGAGGTGGATGAACATGGTGACTCTGTGGTCTGCCTGAATGGCTTGGGTCCCTGGGGCTCAAAGAGGAGACCACGATTGTTTAAGTTGAGAACTCACTCAGCTCAAAACAAAATTCTTACGGATAGAGTTTTTTCACTATTTTTAGTCCACTCCAGTTTTTATGGGAGGTTTAATCTAATTTAATTCAATTATATGAAATGTTAGTAAAAGATGTTCTGGAAGTTAGAATGGAACATATGACCCAAGGGAGGTGGGTAAGTCATCTGGAATAAAATGTCCTGCCTTGTGAGGGCGGTTAAACCCCGGCCTGGGTTGGGTCATCTCTGGAAAACCTGCAGACCAGCTCCATTTCTATCTCCCAGGGGTGGTTTCGATGTGAGCTTCTCTGCGAAGAGCCTCACATATTCCTGCTGATTCTCCCTCCCCAACTTCTTAATATACTTACTTCAACTCCTGGCCTCTGAGAAGCACACACATAGAGGAGGGAAGGTCGATGCTGTGAAGGGGAGAGGAGGGAAGACCAGGTGGGAGGAGCCTTCAGACAATGCAGCCTCTCTGGCCCTTGAAAAAAGAACAGGAAGAAAGAAGAGGAAAAGAAAATTTGTCCGGAAGACACTGACCAGAGTGGTTCTGGGAGAGCTTTGACCAAGCTAATGGAAATGCTCAAGCAAAACATTGCCGCATTAGAGTTGTCCTAGGCTGGGGAGGTGGGGAGCTGGGTGGTAGAGGGGAAGATGGAAGAGGTGGCTTAGCCCCATGCATCCTCTCTGCTTAGGTAGGGAGGTGAGGGATGGGGTCCAGGAGTGAGGGGTTCTGGGCGAAAGCTGCAGTGGAGCTCAAGGTATAGCAGGTGGAGGCTGTCAGACAAAGATGCTCTTAGCAGCAGCTCCTCCCGAAGGGAGATGGGAGCGGGGCACGTCCCTGTCTGCCACAGTTACATATCATATCGCCTTGCCAAACTGGAGGGCTTCCCTAAAATTTACTGCGAATGTCAAGTGAACCAAGAAGCAGACTTTCCATTTCAGCAGTATTTTCTCCTGAAAGTAAATCCTCTGGCATGCAAGTGCATCGTCTATAAAACTCCCTTCATCCTTTCCTTCCTCGATACCCTCGGCAGCTATCTGACCTTTAAAAAAATATATTTTGTTGTTTTTCTGGATCTGTGAAAGTTCTGCATGTTGGTGTCTATTTTTGTTTCTTTCTGGCTCGTGCTGCAAATTTCAGTTCAGGTGTGAGTAGAAAAAACACTCAGGGATGCTGTTCATGTGCTTTATCCTCTAAGTGCTCATTCATCTAAAATTAACACATTGTCTCTTGTTTGAAAATTTTCCGTTCTCTCCAATTCCCTGGGCTATCACGTTAGCTGTCATCCCTCATCCTCACTTTCTTGAGGGCCCCCATGTTGTTTTAATACTTCGTTCGCCTCTGATCCAGTTGTTGTTGGTCGACTGTGGAGCCCATTCTAGCTCCTTCCTGCCCAATGTTCAGCAGAAGGAAACAACGTGCGGTCTGCACCATCTTCACACGTATCCTCATGTGTACGCCCACTGTACCAGCCGCGGGGTCAATCCCTCCTGTTGAAGATTTCCCTCTTTCCCCTGCCTCTCTACCAAACACGATGTCCTTTTCCACGCAAATGCCAAGCATAAAACTGACCCTTTGTGAGACCTTTGATCATCTGGCACAGTGGTTCTCAACCTTTCCAATGCCGTGACCCTTTCATACAGGTTGTGGTGTCTCCCCCGCCCTCCCCCCCAACCATAAAATCAGTTTTGCTGAGACTTCATAACTGCCTTTTTGCTACTGTGATGAATCAGGTGACCCCTGTGAAAGGGCTGTTTGACCCCCCAAAGGGGTTGCAGCCCACAGGTTGAGAACCGCTGATGTAGAATGTAGGTTCTGAATTCTGGGGGGCCTGCCACCCCCCTTTTCAGTAAAAAGCATCCCCTGGCAATAAAGAAGTTGTACTATAGGGTTGTAGGCCATAATCCTAGATAAAGTATAGGTATCTGCCCTGGAGTCTTTCATTGTCCCTCAGGGAGTGGCGTTGCTCACTGTGGGAGACACTGATTTAGAGGGAAAGAAAATTCAAGTTCTCTGGCATGGTGTATCAGATCGTTGATTAAAGTGTCTGCCTAGCTTCCTAACACTACACCCTTCTATACATATTTTCATTTTTTCCTATGTTTCTACTCGAGTCCCATGGAATCTATTTTGTTTGCACATGCTCCCTGATTTTGTGTGTGATCATTTTTTTGTCTAGATTGCTATCCATTCCCCGTTGTCCCCCTCCCACCTCCATTTGATATACTCTTATTTGCTCCTAAAAACCTACCCAGCAAACAAACAAAAAACAAAAAACAAAAACCTACCCAGCTATCACCTCCACATTGGAGCATTTCTTGATCTGTGGTCAGAATCGATCCCTTCAGTCTGGATATTCCTGCTGACTCTCCTTACGAGGCACGGTCAAGTTGGCTGTGACCCAAAGTGTTGTCCAACAGATGGGGACACTCTGCAGCACTTCACCGTCCTCGTCATGGTGGCTGTGTCGGAGCTCTTTGCTGCAGTCACAGTGTCAGCCCCCCTTATTCGAGGACCTTCCTCGCTTTCACTGATCTTTGACTTTACCAAGCACGATGTCTTTCTCCAGTAATTCATCCCTCCCGGTCGATACCATGTCCAAAGTCCATGAGACGACAAATCTATCATCATAAACCCCGAGCTTGATATCAAAACTATACACTTTTATCTCGACACAGCACGTGCCTTATATTTTTCTTACAACCCTTGTACCTAGCACAGTGGGTGGTCCATAGAAGGTGCTCAATATATGTTGGTTGCACGGAACCCAAACTGAGTGCATCTCTGTGTTTTTCACAATGTCTACTACAGAGCCGGGTTGAATAAACATTTGTGTAATGGGATATAAATGAACCAACCGCAATATGTTTAAGGGACCATAAGAAATGTTACTTTACATAATTCTTATATGAATTTGTTGTTTACATCTTAATCTTATGATTTTTTTTTATGTGTGGTCGGTTGCCTTTCTTGCCTTACTATTGGGTAAACACCCTGAGAGGATGGTGTCAAAATACTCATGGACAAGTGGAATGAAAGAATCATGGAACTTTTTCCATAAATGTGTTGAATCCCCCACCTATGTTCTTACACATGTACACTTTGCTGTGATATTACAATAGATAAGAATTGAGGGGCTAAGTTACCTATAAGCAGGGCCTTGACTAGCATCATTTTCAAATTATATCTTAACAATGATATAGGGCTGTAGCTGTAGAAATATTTTACTACCACGGCATGACTATTCATTAAAATTATCTGTGGGCATTATCATCAGACAGGCCAGTGACAACAGCAACATCACAAAGTAACGAAAAGAAGAAATGAAATCTTTTTAGATGTTTATTAGAGGCACTCCTCCCCTTTGGAAGGGCTGCAAGATATTTATTTCTCCCCTCATTCATTTCCACGTTTTCCTTCAGTTTACAGTGGGGGGCAAAAATGCAGTCCATGAGAAAAACACCACCACCACCATTAGCAGCAGCAATAGCAATAATAAGGATGGGTATCTTATTTCGCTCCTGAGTGCAATGGAATCTTTAGAGCAGCTCTGTGAGGCACAGGAGGGAGCCTTAGTGGTCTAGCGATGATGAGGGGAGCGTCTAACTGTAAGATCAGCAGTTTGAAACCATTAGCCACTCCCCAGGTGAAAGATGGGGTTTTCTACTCCCGGGAAGAATTAGTCTCAGAATCTCGTGGTGCCACTTTTACCCAAACCTATGGGATCTCTATGAGTTGGCATTGATTCAATGCCAGAGATTTGGGTTTAGGCTTTGGTTTATGAGGTACGGAGTAGTATTATCACTTTAAATCTGGAGGAGGAGATGCCCAGAGAAGTTAAGTGGTAGAGCTAGAAATTGAAGGGCAGGGTTAGTACTTTAGAATAGCCTGAGGTTTAACTTTGATTTCAGTTCTGCTATTTTGGTCTCTTTCAGACTCCTTCCCACCATTCGCCTGAAGGGGACCGATATAATTTATATTGCTGAGTTTTTCCATTCAATCCCGGAATCTAATAATACCAACTTCTAAATTAGACGATGGCATAACCCCACCCAGCTGCCACAGAGTGGATTTCAACTCAGAGACCTTATGCAGGGTTTCTGAGGCCGTCAATCTTTAAAAAGATTTAAAACACCTTTTACTTCTTCCCCAGACCACCTGGTGGGTTGCAACAGCTGACCTTGTGGTGAGCAGTCCAAATGTGTAAGCAACTGTATCACCAGGGCTCTTTAAACAATACAATTCTGGAGCAATTACCATAGATATTGGACACCGAATGTATCTAGTCAGAATCTGTGCAGATAGTTTAGCTCTCCTTAAGTTTCCACAAGCTGTTGCTTTCACAGGGAAGTGGGTGAAGGGACACATCAGACAGAGGACGATATGACAAAATAATGATAATTTGAAAATTATTAAGGGTTCATGAGGGAGAGGGAGAGGGAGTGGGGAGGGAGGAGAAATATGAGGAGCTGATACCAAGGGCCTAAGTAGACGGGGGATGTTTCAAGCATGATAATGGCAACAGATGTAGAAATGTGGCATAAAGAGATGGACGTATTGATCGTGATAAGAGTTGCATGACACCCCCAATAAAAAGATTTTTTTTAAAAAGCTGTTGCTTTCAAAATTGCTATCAGTTCTTCCCCAGATTCCCTCTAACTGTTGAGTTAACGTGGGCTGGTAACTATGAGGTCAGTGGTTCAAATTCAACAGTGGCTCTGAGGGAGACAGACAAGACTGCCTGCTACCCTAAAGCTTTACCATCTTGATAGCCCTCTGTAGTAGGTAGGGGCACCATGAATTGGAATGGACTCCACAATTCAGACAATGCTGAATTAGGCTGAGGAAGGTAGCTACATTTAGATGAACAGTGATGAAATAGCCTGCATTGGATCTCTCTATTTGTGTGACATGTATAAATGGCTTCCTTCTACCCCCCCCCAAAACAAAACAAAAATCAGAAAACGTGGCACCACCTGCCATGGTTGCCAAGTCCCCCACGCAAGGCTTTTCATAAATGCAGGCCACCATACAGCCCGTCAGACCCAGAACAGCTGCCTTTCCGCCCAGTAGTAGGCATGGGTGAGGAATGGTGGAGGATGGAAGCAATAGAGACATCCAGGGCAGCATGAGGGTGGAGAGAAGACTGACCGCAGGGAAACTCCAGAGGGGGACTAAGGCTGAGCCTCTGTGGGTAGAGGTATGTGTTCAGTCCAATCAGAAGAGATGGTCTCACTATCTTCCAGAATAGAAGCCCCACCCCCCACCCCCCGAAACCTAATGGTTTTATTTATGGTGAAAAGAAATCAAGAAACAAACTCTGTTATGTTATTTGGAATAAATCTCTGCAGATGGTAAGCAGAAGCAGAAACCTTTTGAAGTTTCTTGACCAGCCAGGCGCATAAGTGAATAAGATAACTTCTGCTCTTTTGAAAGCACTTGATTTTATCAGTTTGTTTACCGATCTGTCACCATAAAGCCCCAAACCAAAAGACACATGCAGAACCTGCTAGCTGAGAAGTGGGTTCCTAGGAGCCGAGAAGCAAAGCTCATCCTCTGCCCTTCATTCAACGCAGGAATAAATGAGTTCTTCAAAAACCACCTCACTGGATGTCAAATCGAGTGTGACAGTGGGCAGATTTATAGCGAGGGGTAGACATTGTCTGGGTAACAAATTACTCTCTAGCATTAGTATTTCATGCCCAGTGCAGATAAATCAAAAGCAATTTGTCACATTTTCAAAAATTCACTGCCATTAAGTTGTTAAACAAAGCAAGTCGTTTGGGTCCAGGGCTTTCTCTCTTTGCTCCTCCCCCAGAGGACACCATGTGGGCCCCCAAAGAAACCCGGATGGTCACAGCTCAGCATGCTCAGCTCAGAACTGGTTAAATCCTGTCCTGCCTTCCAACAGGGAGCTAAAAGTAATTGCAAAATATTCCATCCCCCTTGGCTCTGAGTGGAGATTTAAAATTAAATTGGTTCTGGTTAGCAAGCTAGAACAGGGCAACTAAATTGAATTTTCTGAGGAATGTTGTGAATCCTATGTGAAATTTAAAAAAAAGAAAGAAAGAAAGAAAAGAAGGGGAAGAAAGTCAACATGATGCGAAGTTTTTATGTTTCCTGCTCTCCTGATTTTGCCTTCTGCTGTCTTCTTGGCAGCACACTGTGCCCTCCTCCCTGGGGCCGGGTGGGCCTCAGTTTGAATGCATTTGGGTCTGGACTCACTTCTACCTGTCCGGATGACTCCGAATGTCTCCTCCAGTCTACGCTTCCCAAATGCCGCTCTTCCCAAGTGCATATGGCTCTCCCTTTCTCTTCAGAGTCCCACATGGAACAAGATCATTGTGTCCATCCTATGTGGTTGGCACAGAGGAACACAGCAAACCCAGAAAGACAAGTAGCTAGGTCCTGGGAAGCCGTAGGGGGAGTTCCTGGTGCTTTCACTAGATGATCAGACTTCAGATGATGCTCAATTACAGAGTAGATGATGCTGTTCTAAAGATGAGACCGGCACCCTCCCTTTAGAGACGGTCTTCTCCCCCCTCTCCATTGTCTTGTTTTCTCTTTACCTATATTTCCTTACTGTAAGACTAAGAAGACTTGGTGGCCCTGTGGGAGAGACAGGGGGAAGCTGACCACCAATTCGCTAGCCCCGCCTTGGAAGAAAATTTACATGAAAATTTGCAGTTTCAGAATGACTTGCTCTGAATCCGAATTGACTTGATGAAAATGTGGAGACAGAACCAACCAACTCCAGACTCATGGCTGAGTCGATGCTGACTCAGCGTCATTCCTGTCGGACAGAGGAGACCTGCCCCTCAAGGTCTGTGGGCTGTGCGCCTCTATGGAAGCAGGAAGCCTCATCTTTCTCCCATTGAGTGGCTGGTGGGTTTGAACAGCTGTTTTTGTGGTTAACAGTCGAACTCATCACCCACCAAGCTACCAGTGCTCCTCGGTAGGCACACACTATACAATGAATGCTTGCTAATTATAGAAAATACAGAAAATTTGGACAAGCGATAGAAAATATGAAAATCGTATTGAAATTTTAGGTAGGAGTATGTAGAAGAAAAGCAATCTTACTATCAAAGACAAAAACAGTGAATATTTGGCGACCCTCTTTTTAGTGTATATTATTTCTGCATTGTTGATATTGTATTGTGTACACTCTTGACTAGTGCTTTAGTCCTGGCATGTGTTCAAATGGATTTGTCTCAAGTTGCTATTTGACATAGGCATGGGCTTGGGCTGAGACCAGAAGCACACTTGCCTAGCATTGTGATGCTTTGCATATTTCGGTAACAGGACATCAGGAATATGATAACATGGGTTTAGTTTGGCAACAAAGGGATGCTCGTCTTCTCAGCTGTTCTCTTCACCCTTAAGAATCAAGGGCAGGTATCTCAGTGTTGCCACACTTCAGATTTCTCAATCTTCCACTGTGGTGCTTTCTCATAAGACCTGAATAACTTTTCTTATCAGACATTCATGCTGCATGTAAGAAGATACTAGATCAGACACACATCTAATACTCTAGCCAGTTACTACGTGCGCCTGCATGGAATTAAGAAGTGTTTGTTATTTGACCTCTAGGCAGCATATTGGAGCAATCTTAATTTTTATTTTATGGTTCCTTCCAGGAAGATAATGCCCCAACTGATGTTCAGCTCGCGAGGGTTTGAGGACCTCACAGTGTTTTTGTCTTCCTTTGTCTTGTAGCATGTCTTACTTTCTTTGAAGAGCCAGCGTGGGGTCTCACAATACTTAAATCCTCCATTTTCACCTACTAAAATGTCATTCTCCTCTCCCTGAGGAGAAAGAAGGGGGAACTATATTAGCTGTTGACTCCCTTCAATTGTATCAGGCTTTGAGGCTCCACCAATCAGTGAGCGTGGTGCTTTGCTTTTTTCAAGGAACCATCCCTTTTTTTTCAGGTCCTTAATTATGGCCTTTTCAAAAAAGATGTTTGAAACTTAGAAGAGCCATCTCAGATGCACCCAATGGGTAAATGCCCCCATGAGTCTTCATTTCATTTTATTTGCTCTGATTCAGCGGTTTCCATTCCCGGGGGGGATCTGTTCATGGCCCACAGTCCTGAGCTTTGTCAAGGCATTTGAGCTATTCATATGGGAAGTTTGTAGGTCAATCTTTTTTTAAAAAAATGAAATGTCCTTAAGGTGGTGCTTTCTGGACTTTAAGAAGGAGCCCCAATGCCAGGAATATGTCAGCATTCTGGGATGCCAGTTGTTTTTCCAAGTGTGGTTGGGCCATGCTCTGCTTCTACTATGGACTAACTGAAGATGTCAAATGAGGTTATGGGGATTTGCACATGGTTTGCTTCACCACATGAAGATCATTTACAAATGGTTGCTGCCCTGGGGTGGATCTCAACAGTTCATCCAGAAAACTTACAACAGTTAAATCATTTAAAGCAATGAATGATTTCATATGGGGACACTATGCAACTATCACGGATAATGAGTTGTAGGACTACGAAAGGTTTGATGCTCAAGAGATGGGTTTTTTTTCACCATTTTGCAAATAGTGTTGTTAATTGAATTACAACTCTAACTGGGGTCCAACTTACTTAATACATTTCCTTTGACAGTCTGGGATTTTTGAACAGAAAATCTAACTTTAGTCAATGACATCAAGAGAGATAGAAGAAGGAAGAAAAATCTGAATGCATACCGAGGGACAATACTCAGGAATTCTGTTCTAGACGGCGTTTTCTAGCAGAGGTAGACTTGAGCAATTTGATGAATCGGCATTGGAGGTATTTATTGTGAAGGCCTAGCTAGTTGCTAAATTCAGGACTTTTTTTTCTCCCCTGGCATTTCCTTACATTTCACATCCAACCAGTCCCCACATTCTGTTGATTGTAATTATATTGCATTGTCTCTGGAATCTGTCTCTTCGTCGTTATTTTCCGTAACACTATATTACCAGTGTATTTGTTGCTAAAGACATTATTTAATATGTAACCAGAGGCTGCAGTAGGCATATATAGTTTTTCCTTTGAAAATCATTTTATTGGCAACTCATACAATTCATCACAATGCATACATGCATCCATTGTGTCAAGCACATTTGTACATTTGTTGCCATCATCATTCTCAGAACATTTTCTTTCAACTTGAGTCCTACATCTCAGTACCTTATTTTCCCCCCTTCCCTTCCCTTCCCTTCCCTCCCCTACCCCTCCCTCATGAACCCTTGATAATTTATAAATTATTATTATTGTTTCATGTTTTACACTGACTGATGTCTCCTTTCACCCACTTTTCTGATGTCCATCCCTCAGGGAGAGGGTTATAAGTAGAACCTTATGATCATGTTCTCCTTTCTCCCCCACCATCCCCTTACACTCCTGGTATAACTACTCTTTATTGGTCCTCAGGCGATTATTTCTCCTGGATTCCCTATGTTTTCAGCTCTGATATGTATCAGTGTACATCTTCTGGTCTAGCTAGATCTGTAAGGTAGAATTGGGATCATGATAGTGGGTAGGGAGGAAGCACTAAAGAACTAGAGGACAGCTATACTGTTGCAATACTGCACCCTGGCTCATCTCCTCCCCATGACCCTTCTGTAAGGGGATTTCCAGCTTTGGGTCTCCACGCTGCATTCCACCTCATTCACAATCGTGATTTTTTTTGGTTCTTTGATGCCTGATATCTGATCCCATTGACACCTCATGATCACGCAGGCTGTTGTGCTTCTTCCACGTGGACTTTGTTGCTTCTCAGCTAGATGGCCATTTGTTTATCTTGAAACTTTTAAGACCCTATACATTATATCTTTTGATAGCTGGGCACCATCAGCTTTCTTCACCACATTTGCTTATGCACCTGTTTTGTCTTCAGTGATCGTGTCGGGAAGATGAGCACCATGGAATGTCAGCTTAATAGAACAAAGTGTTCTTGCATTGAGGGAGTACTTGAGACAGTAGGCCTATTTTTATATTTAACTCTCCCAAGAAAATTTCTATACAGACATGTATTTTTGTAAAGACCTGTATTTTTAGCTTTTACTTTGTGGAAGAGGAAACAGAGACTTGTAGGAGATTATGTAATTTCCCAAGTTTGTAAGAGACAGTTAGCCTGTAAACTCATATTCATCTAGTTCCAAAGCCACTCTATCCATTTCCATTGCAGTAGAGTCTTACTGGATTTTCCCTCTCTCCCCTCCATCCTGTTTCCATCCTCTTCTGATCTTTATTTGCAAAACCATTCGATTATTTTTATAATGGTGACATCAATAGACCTCCTTGTTGCCCAAACATTGAAGTCTTGCCTCATTTCAACCTGATAGTCACCTGACCATATGATTGTGAATGTAGCAAAGCAAAAATTTCAACCCACAAATGTATTTTCCATAGACTTTGGTATAGTGGAAAGATCTTTGAATATGCATCACCTGTTCTGGGTCACTTTGTGCCTTACATGTAGTATGTGATGAAGAAACACTTTGAAAACTATAAAGCAATCTACTGACATGGAATGATGACTGTTCCTCTGGGTCTGCTGTGAGCATTGTTCCTTCCTGCCTCTAACATTTTCTTCTGTCACATTGAAGAAGATAATTCTGCTAATTAAAAATCAAACAAACATTTTTCTGTGTGAAATATTCCATGCAACCGGAAAAAACAGACCTGCATTGTCTTAAACTGGGTTCTTAGGAGCAACAAAACCAGTGAAGCCTATATAGGCATATACACAGAGATATTTCTCTCCAGGAAATGGCTCACACAGTTGTAGAAGCTGGCAAGTTCCAAGTCGGTGAGTCAGATGTCAGACTTCATCTGACTCACGCAGATGCAGGGGTTGAGGAATCCAAGACAGGTACTGCATATCGCGAGTTGTTGGATAGAGGAGAGAGGAGTCCAAGGTCAACAGGCAGTAGGACAGGCTGTTGGTTCAAGTCCAAAGAAGTGGCAATCAGTTGAACCAGATATAGGATCCATATTCATCAGAATGCAAGCAAGATTGAGCAGAGTCTACATTATTGGAAATAGGTCAGACTCTTGTCAATTGATTGGCTGCTTATAAGAGACCTTATCGTGGAAGTGAATATTTAGATCAGATCTCATTAGGGGCAGATGGCTCCATCTTACCTGGCAAACTACTGAGAGTCTGGGCATAGCCAACTAAATGTACAACCTTAATGGACACAACATGTACACAGAGTTTAGTAAACAACATATATAAAGACTCACGTAACTCTCCAGAAATATTATGTTGTTATCCACTGACGTTCTGATGTTTTCCTTTTTAAACTTGGACACTGGTCCCCTTGTATTTCTCAGGTGAAAGCTCTCCTCCTCAGAGATTCAGAATCGTCACTGAGTCTGGCAATTCAGGTTTCTGAACAGAGAAAACTTTATCAAAGCAGATCCATTTCTGTCCCCTGACTCCTGCTTGAGCTCTGTGACTCCCTTCTCTCACAGTTGTCATCTTCTTTCCTCTAACCTTAAGGAATTTAAGTGACCTTCCCAACGTGATCCTCTGAGCACTTCTTTTGCATCAGTGAACATACTGATTCTTATATTTCTATTATAACATGTTACTTTTAGCCATGTTATTGACACATCAATCACCTCCCATACAATTCAGTCATTTAAATATAGTTAAAATGCAATCAACACAACAATCAGTTTAAGATCATTTTCTTCATTCTTGTACTGACAATTATTAGATCTCCATTTTCTCCAAACCTACCCTGTCATTAATAGTCCCTTCTATTAATCTCACTATTGTTTCTATAGATTTTCCTATTCTATATTTCATATAAAGGCAATCATACAAACAAAACAAAAAAAAATCAACCCGAAGAGCAATAACAGAAAAATCAACACCCCCAACAACAAAACAAAACAGAAAAATCTCGATCCAAGAATAATAAAAACTAGAATAAGTTAAAAGTAAGTCAAAGTAAAATATATGGTCAAGTGTTTAATTTTAGCCTAACTATCCACAGTAATCCACACGCACTCCATCTGAGGACAAGACTATTCCCATCCCTTGCCAATGATCTGAGGGAAGTCAATGGAGGCTTAATCCACATGAGGACATTGAAATGGATTTTGGACTTTCACTGCCATCCATAGACTTCTCCACATTGGATGGTCAGAATTTAAGCTCTAATACAATTCTCTCTCCAGTCTTGAATTTTATTATTTATAATCCTTGGATCCAATGAACTGGCATGCTCCTTCACTGTGGACTTAACTGACACTTCACCAAGGTGGCTGATTGTTTTAAGATCCCAGACACTATTCTTTCTGATAGGTGGGCCCCATCTGATTTCTTCACCATACTTTGCTATTTCACATATGTCTTCAGTGATTACTTAATGAGAGCAGGTAGTATAATACAGTTTTTATGAACATAATTCTTTCTTATAATAGTATCACAGTCTCTTCAGAAATTTTTGAAAATAGTATATAGTGTAGATAAGAAAATTTAGTAATTACCCAGAGGTACCTTACATTTATGATAGCTGATTTTCCACATTTGAGCAATTTTTCATCTTTTCCCCATGGAATATGCTAATATAAGTACCTTAGTCCCTAAGTTTTTGCTAGCCTTCATTGGCTTAGACTTAATTCTCAGAAATTCAATTACTGAGTCCAGAGACATGCATTTAAGAAATATCATCTTTTTTTTCTAATTGTAAAATACTACATATTCTTTATGGATATAGGAAAAGAATAAACAAGGTGACAAAAATTCTCTCTCCTGGTTATTAAGAGAACAAATAGACACTGAAATGTCAAGGGCTTAGCACATTTACAGTCTTTTGAAGAAAATTAGGCCACTCTTGGGTGACTTGCCTCTAGGCAGTAAGGCAGTCCGGATGCTTTCTTTGTAGCCACACTATTGGATGCCTGGGATCACAGCTAACTGACCAGGGAAAGGAAAGGGTGGAAGATTTCAAATATCCTCAACATATCTCTAGGCCTACAATTGACGTGTCACTGCCAGCCATATTTCAAAGGCCAGAACCCAGTCATACAGTGAGTGGAACTACATGGATCCAAAAGAGCATGTACAGGATATGTTGTTTGTCTTCATTTTCCTCAGAGAAATTTATTTGAATATCTTGGAGACTATTGTTCTTATCCTATTGCCCCCAATCCTGTTTCTTACATGTGACCCTTGCAAGTTTTCTGGTATGTTTCCTTTTGACCTGTCTATGCAAATATACACATCAAAAGGCCATTAAAAAGAAAAGAAAGAGAAGACAAAAGTACATGCCAGAAGATACTCTAAATCTTACAGGAACTAAATGAATGAATGAACTGATGAAGTAAAAAAAGCTCAACAGAAAACTTCAAAGGCATCTCAAAGACAAACAAAAGCATCATAGAGAATGCTAAGATCTGGAGTTACAAAACCAAAAGGAAGAAAATGCTCAGCATACCTCAAGCTGAAAAAACTGAAGACAAAATTCAGGCCTCAGTTACAATAGTGGAAGTAAAATAATAAATGATGCATGAAGCACCACTGTACACAAAGGAGTAATGGACAACATTCAGCCATTTCAAGAGTCCGCACATGATCAAGAACCAATTATATTGAAAAGAGAAGACCATGCCAGAACAAATGCATTAGTGAAAAAACAAAAACAAACAAACAAACAACAACAACAAAAATAAAAACAAGACTCCAAGTATTAATAGGATACCAACTGAATTGTTTCAACAAACTGATACAGCATTGTACATGCTCACTAATCAGTGCCAAGAAATTTGGAAGACAGCTAACAAACTGGACAAAATCCATCATTGTGCCCATTCCAAAGAAAGATGCCCCAACAAAGTGTAGAAATGGTCAAGCAGTAGCACTAATATTATACATAAGTAAAATTTTGCTGAAGATAATTCACAATGGTGACAGCAGTGTATTGACAAGTAGCTCTCAGAAGGTCATGCTGGATTTAGAAGGACATAGCACATGGGATATCATTACTGTTGCCAGATGGGTCTTGGATCAGAGCAGAGAATACCATAAATATGTTCATTAGTGTTTTATTGACTACACAAAGATATTCAACTGTGTGGATCCTAACAAACTATGGACAGTATTGCAAAGAATGGAAATTCTCGAATACTTCAGCCTGCTCATGTAGAACAATGAGGCTGCCACTGTACCAGAATAGATACTGAATAGATACAGAATGTACTAAGAGGTTACTGAATGGTTTAAAATCAAGAAAAGTGTGCTTCAGGGTTTTGTCCTTTCACCATAATTCATCACTCAGTCTGTATGTTGAGAAAATAGGAAATCTCAGTATTCGAACCAGATGAAAATTACAGCATCAGAATTGGAAGAGTTTCATTAACAACCTACTATAGGTAGATGACACAGCCTTGGTTATTGAAAAGAAAGACAGCTTGAAGCACTAACTGATAAAGAGCAATGGCTATTACTACTCAATGTAGTGAAAACTGAAATAAATGGGAAAAATAAAAGATTGACTTTCTCAAGGACTTCATTTTAATTTGATACACAGTCTACATTCATGGAAGCAGCTGTCAAAAAACCAACTGATGCTTTGCATTGGGCAATTTCATTGCACACGGCCTATTCAAAGTGTCAAGGAGCAGAGATGTCACTTTGAAGACAAAGACAATACCATGGTCAGCTTACATGCATGTAAAAATTGGAAAATGTGAAAGCTGGATAAAGATAACAGGTGATAGGATGCATTTGAATTGTGATATTGGTGAGGATTATTGAAGGTATCATGGACTGTCAGAAGTACCCCCAAAAAATCTATTTTGGGAGAAGTACAACCACAATGTTCTTTAGAAGTAAGGGTGACTAGACTTCATCTCCTGTCCTTTGGAGACCAGAGACCAATCTCTGGAAAAAAGAAGTTATTCAAAACAGCAAAAAAGAGAAAGCCAAAAGGATCCATGGGGCGCACAAATGACCTCAAACCTAACCTGAGGTGGTTGTGAGGTGGATCCTCCTTGACCCTACCTAACAAAAACAACATGTAAATACAGTGTTGGATCTTGTCTTGAGATGTCAATTCTGCTTCATGCTGACTCCATGTGGCACAGAATAAAACTGTTTCATGGGATTTTCTTGACAACAAGGGTCTTTCCACATGTGGTCTGCTGGATGGGCGCAAACAACTTTGGGACTAACATCATGCACACGCATAAAGTAAAGATTATTTTGCATGGACCACTCTGTACCAATGTATTTATTGTCTAACATTTTTGTGTTATTAATTGTCCTATGTATAAATATTTTTGAAGTTTTTGATGTATAATGGCAAATTGCTTGTTGTTGTTTTTAAAAGCTTGACAGCAGCTGTATGACTGCATGAGAGTGCCTTGCCTTGTTCTCTATTGTTTCATGGGTTGCTTAATCCCTTTGGGTCTTTGTTTTCTCATATACCTACTTGACATTGCTCTTGCAAATATGGGTAATTAATACCACAGTGCATATAAAAAGCTCAGAATAAATAGCATCTGGCACAGTATGAGTGCTCAGTAAATACTGAATATTGTTACTGTATGTGGCAACTTGAACTACATAAGTCTACTATCAGACTTATGTTTTTACATTGGCTTCTTAAATGTGCTTTGCACCCCTTGTGCTAAATATTAAGTGTTGTAAGCCCTTGTGGCATCGGAGTGAGGAGTTGTGCAACCATCAGCCACTCTTTGGGAGAAAGATGGGGTTTTCTATTCCCGTAAAGAGTGACAATCTGAAATGCATGGGGACAGTTCTACCCTGTCTGTTAAGGCTGCTGAATCGGTATTGACTCAAAGATCATGAGTGTTTGAAGTCCTCTTTGGTGATTTTTTTAAAAATTCACACACTATCATGACCTTTATCGGCTGAAAAGATATTTTAAAACAAAATACTAACTGGATATAGAGACCTGGATGGAAAATAAATGATTGTTTATTAACACCTGCCATATTCCAGAAACTGTTTGGTACTTGTATATTATGTCTCAGGAGTCATTCTCCCAACAGCCCTGTAAAGTGTTACTGTCTACATTGACGAGATCAGGAAGATGCATGCGAGTAAGAAACAGCATCAGAAAGTGAACCCATAGCTATCGCTCATCAAAGTCTCTTCCATGTTCCTCTAGTTACCTGTATAGTATCAGTGGCATATTAATGTGGAGCAATGTCCAAACAGTTTCAGAGAAATTCCAGTGACTAGTATTACCAAAAGCAGCCATGGTGGCATAGCTTTGGGCTACTCATCACAAAGTCAACAGTTCGAATGCACCAGCTGCTCTGTGGGCATCTGCTCCTGTACGATGTACCGTCTCAAAACCCGTATGGAGTGGTTCCACTTAGTCCTCTCAGGTTGCTGTGAATTGAATACACTCAGTGGCAGAACAGTGGGTAGGTATTGTTAGGGAGTGAAACCCAGGTGAAATTGTTCACTACACATCAGTAAATAAGTGCAATTAAACCCAGGTGTTCCTTGCTTGTTGGGTAACCCATCCTTGTTTGAGAATCGTATAGCATGTGTTTTTATTTTCAGTTGAGAACCAGATGTAGCCTCTTCACTTTAGTTTACAGTCACTCAGGCAATATCTCAGTAATAAAAACAAATTAGGACATGGGATCTCCCTTCCCAGGGTATCTGGGCCATATCGTATGAAGACATCAAAACACAAATCCAACTTCCTTTTACTGTATTTCATTGGCCTTTCCATGAATGAATTAGTCCTGGTGGCACTGTTGGTTACATGTTGGGCTGCTAACGGCAAAGCATATGAGCACCATCAAAAATAGCATACGCACACACACATCTCCATAGAGTAAAAAACACTGCTGAGTAAACCTTTCATAATACACATTTTTCCTGCCAGGCAAGCATGGAGTAACTTGCTCTGAGTTAGTGCACCCAGGGGCATCACCTGGGAAGGTTCTCTTGGATCACAGTGAATTTTTCTCATAGAAGCAGTTTCACTGGAACCTCTTTTGTGTGTGTGTGTGTGTGTGTGTGTGTGTGTGTGTTGGCCAATTTAAGAGAATAGCATGTAACTGTGAAAACCATTTCCTGCTAGGGAAAAATGCCACAGAAACTGTTGTGACGTTGAACACAGCTTACAAGAACAGCACAATGGGAAAAACACAAGTGTACAAGTGGTTTTCTCATTTCAAAAAAGGTAAAAGTCGATTGATGAAAAACCTCATTTTGGACATCCATTAGCTTCCTAAATGGATGAAAATGTTGACATGTAATGCATTTGAAGTTCATACCACCAGGGTAGACTGTTAATCAAGCTTTCTATTTAGAGGTTATGAAAAGATTGCGTAGCATGCAACAAAAAAGGCCTGATTGTGGAAGACAAGGGTATTGGTTTTGCCACCATGACAGTACACCTACTCCAGCAGTCATCTCAGTGCACCAGTTTTTGGCAAAAATCAGCATGCGTCTCTTGCTTCATGCACCTTGCTCACCTGGTCTTGCTCCTTGTGACTTCTTGTTTCTGACAGTGGAGAGGGAGATGAAAGGACAGCGATTTGAAGATGTAGAAGAGATGAAGAAAAACAATGGAGTTACTGTCAGCCATCTAAACAGATGAGTTTGCAAAAATGTTTCCAAGAATGGAATTGCAGATTACACAAATGTACTAAGTGTAATGGAGAGAGAAAGTACTTTGAAGGTGATAAGCTTATTATATACAATATATTAAGTACCCAGCTTAGAAAAAACATTTTGGGTTTTTTTTGTGTGTACCCCCTCATGTTTGTGTTTGTGTGTGTGTATTCCCATCTTTATTGCTAAGGGACACATTAGTGTCAGATAAATATTTGATTTTCTGATTGCTTCTAGGAACAAAGGCATCAATAGTTCAATTTTATGCCAAACCAAAATCACTGACTACACATGACAACCTTATAGGACAAGGTAAAATTGCTTCTGTGGGGGCTTCCAAACTTCTGAGTCTGTGGTTAGCAGCCCAGCATTTAACCAATATGCCACCAGTTCTCCTTAACAGATAGCCATACACCCAGTGCAGCTGAGTTGATTCTAACTCACAGTGATGCTATGAGAAAGGGTTTCCAGGGAGTGAAATTCTTGATGGAAACAGCAGAACCGAGGCTGAAAAGATTTTATGACTCATCACAGCCAAATAGCCTGTCTTTCATTTTGTGGTAGTTACATAATCTGCTGTCATGTTGGCACTTGAGAGGATTATGAGTGAAGGGGTGGAGTCTAGTCTGTCAATCAAGATATAGCCAACGAGGCCTTTATGTGGGTAAGGCCTTCTTCTAAGGATTCTGGGGATTCTTGGAGTTTCTCCTTGGAGGTGGGAGAGACTCTCTAGGCTCACTCCCTGAGAGACACTCTACTGACATGATACATGACACTATGCTGATAGGCCCCATGTCCTGGGAACTGGGGAAGCCACGTGGACCTCCCTGCCAGTGCTGAGATGCTTACACCACTGAATCCCCAAGACTTTTCACCCACTGGCCTGTGATATTCCTATATCCAGGGTCATTGCATGTGTTTCCTGAGTCACAAGAGGACTTTATAGATTAGTATCAGACATATGGGCTAATATCAGACGTAGGGACTTGATCTGGACTGGGATGGGATGTTTTCTCAATATGCAATTGCTCTTGTATATAAACCTCTTTCTTATGCACATATGAGTGTCTATGAATTTGTTTTTCTAGTCTACCCAGACTAGCATACCTTTAAAACAAAAACCCCAAACAAAACAAACCACCCCCCCCCACACACACACAACCCAACACGCAATACTGACCCATAATGACTCTGTAGGGCAGAGAACTGCCCCTGTGAGTGTCTGAGGCTGTAACTCTTTCGGGACTAGGAAGTCATCTTTCTTCTGAGTTGCTGATGGTGGTTTCATAGTGTTGACCTTGTCGAGGTCAGCCCAATGGGTAACCTCTGGAGATCCTTTCCTCTCCTCATATTCTACACGGGACGCAATATGAAAGCATAAATACAAAGGTTCTGCTACTAAGATTCCAGCTCTTCTATGTGCAGGCTTATTCCAAGCCAAGCATGTTTAAACATGTCTGTGCCATCAGTGGTCAGTGGCAGACAAGTTCTTTCTTATCTCTCATTTGTTTTAGTCTCATTGAAAACCCAAACACAAACCAACTCCCATTGAGTTAGTTCTGACTCATGAGGTGCCTTCAAAAACTAACATACATAAAAATCCCCACCACAGCCATGGCTTCCAAGAGGATCTCCTGTGTCCGTTAAATTCAAGGCAGAAAAATCTTCTCAGAAGAAAGCTATGATTATCTTGATAGATAGATTTTCTTAAAAGACGCATGACAATAGTGGGGGATTTTTTTTAACAACTTTTCATAAAAATGAAAACTGCCTTGGTACACAGTTCAGGAAAGTTGTGCTGGGGACTTCTTGTCCATGCCAGCGAGGTACCTGCTCTTTCCTCAGGTCAGCAAGACCTGTCCTAGGAGAATTTCACTAGAAAATCTTACTCCATCCACCTTACAATCCCAGGTTTGCCCCTTCACCCTTCCTTTTGTTCACAGAACTCCAAGAATATTTCAAAGGAACATGATCTGAGTCCCTGAAGGATGTACATCCAAGCTGTGATCTTTATGTGGTAGAAACAGAAGCAAGCAGGGAGACATTAGAGAGAGGAAAGAGAGAGAGAGAGAGAGATGTTTTGAAACCATAGCTTTATGTTTTGATACTTCATTTTTTAATAAAGGATTCTATGATTTTGTAGCAATTACTATATCCTGTGCATGTACCTTGGTATATCTATCAAAACCCAGAAAATTCACCATCACTGTGTTAATTCTGACTCATAACAACCTTAACGAGAATTTCCCAGACTGTAAATCTTTATGAAACCAGGAAGCCTGATTTTCTATCAGTGTGCCTGGGGAGTATGAGCCACTGACCTTGTGGTTAGCATCTCGATGTTTATCCCACAGTGTCACCAGGGCTCCTCATACATGCCCCACAGCAACAAAACCCACTGAACTGGGTCAATTCTGACCCAGAGCGACCCTATAGGAACAAGCAGAACTGATCTTTAGGGCCCCCTGGGTTTAAGAGATACTAACTAACCTCCTCTTTCTTCCACAGAGCTGCTGGAGGTTTTGAATGGAGGACCTTTTGGTTAACAACCCAATTGGTTCAAGAAACAATGATTTAGGGTCTATGTTTTGTAGTCAGAAAAAAATGTGGATTTGAGTCCTGACTTCATCACTCTCTAGTTTTAAAAGTCTGGACAAGTTATGTTTAAGCCTCTATTCATCTGCAAAATGGGCACAACAGTAATTCTTCATAGTATTGTTGTGAAAATGAAATAGGTTATATTGGCATACTTGAATCGACTTAATAGCAAAGGGTTATTGACATAATGGTAAACTCAAACTACTGTTATTATAAAATAATATTAAATGAATAGACTCCCATTACCCATTGTTTACATCTAACGATTTTCATTATAAACAGAATATTCTACATCTTTTATCCTAAAAGTTTACTTTCTATTCATACAGTGTCATTTTCTCTGAAAGGAAGAATCCCAATCCCTTTGACATCTTCTCTAATATCCCTTTGGCCTCTATTCCAGGTGGCATAGTGATTAAGCATTGGGCTGCTGTCCAGTCAGCAGTTCAAAGCACCAGCAACTCCAGGGGAGAAAGACTGGACTTTCTACTCCTGTGAACAGTTAAAGTCTGGGAAACCCACAGAGGCTCCCCATAAATCAGCCTTGACTTGGTGGCAGTGAATTTGGTGTTTCATTTATTCAGTTATGGAGTACTGAGTTGAACATCATAATCGGTCGAGGACTTGACCAATTGCTTAGCATCTGGGATGGCCTAGAGAACTGCAGGGCTCTCAATACCTCAGTTCTTTCTCAGATAAAATGCGTGGCGATGGCCCACTATCTCAGTGCCTTGTTGATTGTGTTTTCTGAAAACAGGCACTTGAAAGTACTGCCATTGTGTAGGGACCAGGAACGTTTGGCGATTCACAAGAAGGAATTTTATTGAGGAGTGACCTCAGGACCAAAACTTGTAGGGGAAAGAACAGAGACTGAATCGCAGCATCATGGAGGTGTTGATCCACGTGTCTCAGAAGGAGGGGTCCAGTCAAGAAAGACTAGAGCTGGGATGGTCTTTCAGACTCCAAGTGAGAAGACTCGGACATCAGACTCTCATATCCTCCAGTTACTGGTTGGAGGCTGCTTGTCTTTAAAACATGCACTTCTTATCAGACAAGTCAATTCCCAGAGAAAGCTGGCAGTTGGCTTTGTAGAAGTTCTGAGGGGGTACCTGCTAGGTATAATGGAAGGCATTCTTGATCCGGAACAGGCAATGCTAAGCGTACTCCTTTCCTGTACTTGTTGATTAGTGTGAGGATGTATCAGTGTCATCTACTTTTTGCAACTAATTGAGAAAAATCTTTATATTCACTTGGCGATCTGGGACAAACTGTGAACTGGGAGAAAGGAGCCACCATCCTGTCTGAAAGGATCTCTTCCTATCTTCATCCCTGTGGATTATTTTAGTTATTGGACCTGAACATTTAAGTATTTACTAGGCTATTGAAATAAAATTTCTTTTGCCCTAGGTTTTTTCTTTTGCCTTACAATATATAATTTGACTGTTGTCAATTGCCTGCTGCCGACCCAAAGTACTTCTCAGTAGCCATAATGGAGTATCTGGGTAGTGAAGGTAACTAACATACTCAGTTGCAGACTACTGGGTTAGAGGTTCAAGAATACCCAAAAGTCCATAAAATCCAAAGCAATCTGCTTCCAATTTTTTTCTTAATTCATCCATTGAAAACCCTACGGAGTGCCCATAATTGGAATTGACTGTTCCTCCATGTTGTTCTCCATTTCCTTGGCCAGTCCTGAAATCATTGTCTCCTTTCCTTTGAGAAAGTATTAACATTCCATCTATTTATCTGTTGTAGGAAAAATACTGTATTTATTATTTCATCAGATTCCTTTAACTTTCCTTCTCATGTCCTTTTGGCACATGAAAGCCTATTACTGACTTTAACCTCACTTACAACTTGTCAAGAAAGTTGGGTGAAGCAACAATTATTTCTAAACATATATTATTCTAAAACATTGGCAACTCTCAGTGTGCACATCAAAATGCTTCAGAGTTATATTTGCATTAAATTATCACAATGACCCTGGTAACATCCTCTCCATGTAAAAGACCTCTGGTTCAAAGTTGTTAAATACCTAGTCCAAGAGCACCTCACTTTAAACTTGACTTCATTATAAAAACAATAGCTGTTTTTTGCTTCCCAGAGCAGTTTTAGGTTTACAGAAACATTAAGCAGAAATTATAGAGACTTTCGGTATCTCCTTCTGGTGTCTCCTGCCTTTTCTCCTTCTAGTGATTGACATCTAGTGATTGACATTACAGTATTAGTGTAATATATTGGTCACAGTCACATCAGGGCTGATATATTGGTATGAACTAACATCCACAGCTTATAAACTTTGGACTGGCTGTGAGGGGAGACCAGTCCCTGGAGAAGGGCATCATGCTTGATAAAGAGAAGGGTCCTCTGCGAAGGGGAGAGTCCTCAACAAGGTGGATGGACACAATGGTTGCGATAATGAGCTCAGGCATAAGAACCACTGTGAGGTTAGGGTTGTTATGGGTTGGACCCCACTAAGGGCCACCTGGTGATAGCAGCAGCAGCGTGGTTTTATTAGGAATCACTCTTTGTATTGTACAGTCCTGTGAATGAACAATTAATGTCATGGGTGGGCCTACCTCATGCAACCTAAGTTGTCTTAACCCTGATCTAGTGACAACTTCTGGGTCGGCCTTCCCTTTTAGTCCATCACCTCATGGGGAATAGGCACCTGGTCTCACCTGTGTAACTGAGCTCTCAAAGCTCTCCAACCTCCTAGAACTTTACAAGAGGGAAGAATGCCTAGACAGTGGTACACCGCTGATTCCTGTGAGACAGACTACCCTGACACTGAGTCCCTCCCGCGGCACTCTCTGATTCTCTTCGGGATTCAACAATATGATCATTCATTTCAATGACCTCATGGCCCTTACGCTGTGTGGTTTATCAGGGAAATAACTGGTTATAATTCAGGACAGCTTCTTCTCAGCCAGACCCACAGGCATGCTTCTCTCTATCCCTTAATCTCTTAGCGCCTTAGCACCTTGACCTCTCTTGCTTGGGCAAGTTTTTTTGTTTTGTTTTCTAATCATTTTATTGGGGCCTCATACAACTCTTATCACAATCCATACATCCACCCATGGTGTGCAAAGCACATTTGTACATTTGTTGCCATCTTTATTCTCAAAACATTTTTTTTAATGCTTGGGCAAGTTTTATAAAGCTCCTTTGGCTCTGTCACTACGTGACCAGAGGTGTCCAGTTCTCCCAGTAAGCTTGCTGCCAAAGGTGCTGAGCTTTTTCCCTCAGTGGATCTGGAGGTCCACTGTGCAGTCTCTTGGTGCTCTCCTGTCCCTTTCTTGCTGCCTCTCTGTCCATTTCTCACCAGCCTTCCTGTGTTTGAGCCCTCTCTGCTGGATGGAGGACATTTACAGCACAAGGGTTTTGGGGCAAAGGGTGCACCACCCTCCTGGCTCTTCTTTCTGACTGTGTGGTTCCTCTCTTTGCTTTGGGGGTGGTTCATTTTTAGGCTAATGGGATAGCAAATGTAAACAATCTTTCACAGCAGGGTTCCTAAATACATGCATATATCTTATTTATACTAGTAGCAAGCTATCCAATCTCCCTTGGTGGACCATAAGCCTTTCACATTTGCATAGTCCACCTTAGTCATCTGGTGGGAGTTACAGAGCTTATATACAGCTAGAAATGTCATATCAGGTAATTTAGGGCGCCACATCACTTCAGAGGCCTAACAGTTTCTGACACATTACCACTTGGTATAAAGTGGCCAAGCGAATGAGTGAAGGAAATCAAGAGACGCGGACAAATTAGTGTAGCTCAGCAGCAAAGATGAAATAAAATCCAAAAGGAGAATCTGAGTAGTTTTCCCAGGCATATGCAGGAAAATTTAAAGTGAATTGAAAGCAGAAAATAAGAGAAACATTGAGATCAACTCTTACTCATCATGCTAAAGAAGCCCAGCTGAGTTTTAAAAATGTTTTCTTCGTCATTTTATTGGGGGCTCATACAACTCAGTACAATCCATACATACATCTATTGTATGCAAAGCACATTTGTACCTTTGATGCCATCATCATTCTGCAGACATTTTCTTTATACTTCAGCCCTTGGTATTGGCTCCTTCTTTTTCCACTCCCTCCCTACTCCCCGCTCCCTCAGGAACCCTTGATAATTTATAAATTATTATTATTTTGTCATAGCAATGCGGTCTGATGTCTCCCTTCGCCCACTTCCTTATTGTCTGTAGCCCAGGGATGGGGTTCTATGTAGATCCTTATAATCGGCTCCCCCTTTCTACTCCACCTTCCCTCTACCCTCCCGGTATCACCCACTCTCACCACTGTCCTGAAGGAATCATCTGTCCTGGATTCCCCATTTTTTTTGGTTTCTATCTGTATCAGTGTACATCCTCTGGTCTAACTGGATTTGTAAGGTAGAATTCAGATCATGATAGGGGGAGAGAGGAAGCATTTTATACTTGCCCAAGCAGGGCAGGGGCCTAGGGGCCAAGGAACTGAGAGGTCAAGGGCACAGAGAAGCATGCCTGAGAGCATGGCTGGGGAGAAGCTGTCCTACATTGTTTCAGATCCTGAATTGTAGCCTGTTATAGCCCTAATAAACCACATACCATGAGATGTGCCTGTATATGACCTATGTGGCCATTGAAGGAAATGATCCAACCCAACAGAGAGGGGTGGTGAGTATCAGAGAGGCAGCCCGAGAGACTGAATATATTCTTCGTCTTGAATGTTCATGTTTTAGTAGTTTCTATGAGTTAGAAATCACATATCATAAAATTTGAAATTCAGTAGATTTCATATATTCAAGTAGCAATTGCTGTTTAATTGATTCCGGTACATGGGAATCCTATAGACAAGCAGATCTAGCCTGTGGCCTTTCTGAAACAGATAGCCAACGCCTTTCTTCCAAGGTGCCTCTCGGTAGGTCTCAACACCCTACCTTATAATAAGTATCTGGGTGCTTACTATAACCTAGGGGAGTCTAATACCATAATCAATTTAAAAATATTCAATACCTCCAAAAGAAAACCTGCACCCGTCTCAACAAATAAAAATACATTGAAATCCTGACCTACAGTCCATTTTCTCAGATCGCAATGCTGTGAAAATAGTAATCACAGTATTATATTATCCTATTATTATGATTACTAGCCATCATAATAGCCAGAACATAAAGACAAACACTTGGAGATGATAAATCAAACACAGGAAGAAGTTAAGGAAGTCCTTGAAATGAACAAGACAACACATCATAACAGAACCTTGGAGCACAGAAAAAATGGATATCAGAGGCACGTGATAGCCATCACTGCGCACTTGAATAAAGAGGAAAAACGCAGTTAAATACTTTTGCACATCTCCACCAACTACAGGAAGAACAGCAGGATCAGCTATTGAGCAACAGAAGAAAAGACATAGAAAATATTAGGTCAGAGATAATCAAGCAGGAAAAGAATGGAAAAACTAGCAAGAATTTTTTGGTTTTACTTTTTAAAAGATCAACAAAATTAACAAACCACTGCCAAACAAAACAAAAGATGAAAATACCTAGAATAGGAGATGAAAAGGGAGACATCACAACAGATTCAAATGCAATAAAAAGAATAATATAAGAAAAAAAAGAATGAAAAGAAACTCTGCAGCCATCCTTTAGCCTCTAAACTGCCACTTGGCTCAGCCTTTGGCAACTGTTCATCTACCTTATGTCTGTATAGATGTGTCTGATTTGGATATTCCACAGAAACAGAATTATACAATATTTGGGGGTTTTGGGTGTCTAGCCTCTTTCATGTATAATTTCAAGATTCACCGTGTTGTAGGACCTCCTAATTTGTTGCAAATAAATAAAAATTTTAATTAGACATGCATTTTGTTTATCTATTCATTGCTAATGTATACTTGGTTTGTTTCTAATTGGGGATTATCAGAAATAATGCCAGTGTGAACTTAAATGTACCAACTTTTGTGTGAGTTTGTTTTTGTTTCTCTTGGATAAAGACTTAGTTGTGGAATTACTGGGGGTCAAATGCTAGCCCTACGTTTAACTATTTGAAGATTTTCAAGACTATTTTCTGTTTTACTTTCCCAATTAACAGTTCATGAGCATCTTAACTTCTCTGCCATTGCTTGTTACTATCTGTCTCTGGGGGGAAACCTGTTTTTTTTATGTAAGGGATTGAGGAAATTAATGCAGAGAAGCTTGCCTTGAACCAGAGGACTGCAGGTTCCCCACTTGTATTTTAATATTGTTTTTGTTATTATGTGCCATTGACTTGGTTTTGACCCAATACACCATCAACTTCTGCATCATTCTCACAATTATTTGGAATCTTATTTTTAAATGTACAGAGAAGTCAAAGTTGTAGAAAATTTTTCTAATATTAAAAAATACTTTTTTCCCCTTCAACATCTTACTTGGATAATTTTAACATAAAACCAGTTGACAGATTTTTACAATAAACATGCATATACTTCCCATATTGATTCTACTATGGATATTTTTGTATCCTTTCTCATCACATAGCCATCCATTACTCTGTCCTTCATGACTCTATCCCTCCATTAATGCAGCTTATTTTTAGTGCATTTTAACATACATCACAGAAATAAGGATATGTATTCCTTAAGCATTTCAGTATGTACATAGTGAACTGAAATGATTTATCTTCATAGGTTTTATTTACATGTTAAATATGTACCTGAAATATATACAATATGTGAATGATTCTATGACTAATCATATAGTCACCAACTTTTGACAAGTTCATACACACATGTATGTAATCTAGATTATAGGGTTTTAGATTAGAAAGGATTGAGAGCTCCTTCTTTCCATTTTACAGACCAGAAAAGGATATCTACAGAAAGGAAATGGCTGTTCAGAATCAAAGAAGGAAGAGTACCGGTAAATTAGCTTAGCATGCTATGACACATTGCCATACAGACTTAACTATTGAGACGGCTGTACTCCATAGGCACTGTCCTAATGTAATCATCAAACTACCTGAGATGTAAGGTTCTAGTCTCAGGCTCATTGTACACAGATTTCAACTGTGCAGAATTTCACCTGTCAAGAAATAATGTGTCCTTTTGAGGGAACTTGGTGAACCAAAGTTATTTTTGCCAATAGAAAATGTAGCCAAGATCCGAAGGGACCGCTTCTTGCCTCACCTCAACATTTTATTTACACATGTCCTGGTTCATAAAGCCACATCCAAGTATCCCATCCTAAAGGTTTCCTGTATACTACTCTGCTCCAGCTCTATCTCTCTTCCAATCCTTTCCACCGAATCATTTGTGTCACTAATGAGTATCTCACAAGTCAACATTTCATGACTCTGGATTCAGATGCTAAGCCTTAGGCATCTTTGATACTGAAGGAGTCACAGATAAATGGTTGGGTGATGATTGCATTAACAAAGTGTAGCATCGTTGGGTAGGCAGCTGAACTTCAAGAACTCTGGAGCTAAAGTTTTATAGATTATGGTACCTGTTGTTGATTCGCCTGAGTAAGAAAGATAAGGAGAACGCGTAAGAATCACTGAGCAGGTGCCAGATGACAGGCATTACGTGTGGGGCTTTGCATGCATTATCTCCTTAATCCTCATAACAAGATTATGAGGCTTTACTGTTATGAATATTTAACAGCTGAAGAAAGTGAAGCCCAGAGTGATTAAGTAACTAGCTCAAGATCACCCATAAATGATAGGGCCAGAAATAAATACTAGACCTGTCAAATCATAGAGCCCCTGTTACAATCACCTTGCTAATACTCACTCAAAGATAGCCTTTGTTGAATATTTGAAGACTATTAAAAAAGATGATGTTAGGGTGGCTCCAGAGAGCAGAATATGTACCAAATATGGGTGTTAGAGGATAGTATACTATACTAACTCAACATGGGACGTTTTAGACAGAGATGTTGACAGTTGGACAAGACAGCTCACATAGCAGCATGGTAGAAAGGAGTACTGACGGGGGGCATCCTTGCCTTGTTCTCAACCTTAGGGGGAAGTGTCAGTTTTTCTTATCAATCAACTATGCTATTAGCTGTAGGGTTTTTGTGGCTACTGTTTACCAAGGTGTTGATTTCCTCTATTCCTGATGTGGAGGGATTTTATCATGCATTGGTGTGCGATTTCTGTTTTTCCAAACGGCTTTTGTGAATCAACTCTTCTGATCATGTGATTTGTATCTAGCCTATTGATGAGGTAGATTCCATATACTGGTATGTGAATGCTGATATATTTAAATATATCATATCATATCATATCTTATCATATTTAAATATATTGGTTGATGTATAGTGTTCTTTTTTATATATTGTTGCATTAACCTACCTACTATTTATTGAAGAATTTGTATCATGAGAGATATTGGTTTATAGTTTTTTTTCTCTGACATTATCTCTGTCTCGTTTTGATGTTTGTGTGATGCTGACTTAATAGAATTATTTTTGAAGTGTTTGCTCTTCTGCTACTTCCTGGGGGAGATTATGTTGAATCTTTATTGTTTCCTTAAATGTTCAGTTGAACTCACCAGAAGAACAAGATAAGCCCAATGTATTCAATCTTTGAAAGATTTTCATCAATTTAATTTATATAATAGGTACTGATGTAGTCAAAGCTCTTTCTCTTTGTGTGAATTTTAGTAATTTTACTGTGTTGTTGATGACATTACATCACAAATTATGTTCTTATTTAGTAATTTCTATATAACATGTTCAAGGACATTCGTTCGATTTTTCACAATCTATTGACATCCTCATTATTTCCATTTTGATAGCTTCATTTTCATTCATCTAGCTTTCCTGTTACCCACCTCCCTTACCAGTAAATATTGACTACTTGATCTCATTTAAATGTGTTCTGTTTGATTTTTAAGGGGGTGAACAGTACTCAAAATAATATTGTTTATTTTATGAAACAATCTGGTATTTAGTGGAAAGGTAAAGTTTTGGTTCAGCGTTTAAAGACTATACCAGGGCAATAATCTCAAGGATCCCTACAGACTAGGTCTAGGTCTACCTTTTAAAGAATTGAATATTGTTCTATACTCTTTCCCTCATTCTCGCAGAGTCCATCTACTGCATCCCTATTAAAATAGTGGGTAGTGGTAGATAAGAACCCTCTAATTCTTCTAGCTTCAAGCTAGATGAGGATCTGGTTTTTACAGGCTTCTTTGATATTTCCATACAAATCATGCATACTCCTGCTTTTTTTTTTGCCAACTATGCTCTCCATCTAAGGTATTTTCATAAACACACTATGCTAATGTTTTTTACATGTTGCTGGGAGAACATTAACCTAGCATGCTTACACAAATCACTTGAAGGCGGGTCATAGTTGATATAAAAATATATAATGTATGGACTACTTGTGTGAAAATATAGTATTTCCTGTAGAACACTTTCTTCTTTGAGTTTTTAATTTCCTTCTTTCTCTTTTTCTCCAGTTGAGTTGAAATTCACAGTTGTATCTTAGGTGGCAACTTACAAGCTTTTAAGACCCAGAAGCTGCTTTTGCCAATTATATTTGTTTGATATATATCAGCCTTTTCAAATGACCTCTTTCTCCTGTCTGCATTTTGGTATTTTGTAGTGTTGATGGGGAGATTTTACATAGCAAATGGTCAATTCTATACGGGGCTGAGCCTGGTGGCATAAGTGGTTGAAGTGCGGGACTGTGACCCGTGGGCTTGGCAGTTCAAATCCAGTGGCAGCTCTCAGGAGCAGCGCTGGGTAGCTCCCACAACCACCAGAGGGCAATGATGCCAAAAAACAAAAAAACAAAACAAAAGCAATTTCTATACATGTGTTCAAGGATATTTGGTACATTTTTCACATATGTTAATATCCTCATTTTCATTCTGGTAGCTTCATTTCCGTTAATCTACTTTTCCTGACCACTCCCCTGTACCCTCCTCCCCCTATCTCAACTGGTAAATGTTGACCATAAACTAAACAAACTGACTATCTTGCCCCATGAGACTGTTATCTTAAACTTTCAAATCCAGAAACCCAACCCTAACTAGCATCAATAGCTGTGCCTCCTGAGTGATATATATATATATATATATATATATATATATATATACACACACACACACACACACACACACACAAACACACACAGAGTATGCACATATATGTATATATATATACACACACAAACACACACAGAGTATGCACATATATGTATTTCAATAATAATTGAAATGCTTTAGCAAGCTGATAAAGCACTGGAAGCACTTATACATCTTTGTCAAGAAATCTGGACAATCTGGTCAACTGACTGGAAAAGATCCATATTTGTACCATTCCAATTGAATGCAGATATTCTCAATCAATATCATTAATATAACATGCAAATAAAACATAGCGGGAGATAATTCAAACTGGTTTGAAACAGTATATTAACAGGCAGCTTCCTGAAATACAAGCTGAAAAGGACAAAGAACAAGGTACATCAGTGCTGATGTCAGGTGGATCTTGGCTGATAGCAGAGAATACCAGAAAGATGTTTACTTGTGGCTTAGAGGCCATTGTTAAAAGACATTCTACTGTGTGGAATATAGCACATGATTGGAAACATTGAAAAGACTGAAAATTCTAGAACACTTCATTGTGCTTATGCAAAAGATGGACCAAGAGGTATTTTGAAAAGAATAAGGGATCACTGCATGGCTTAAAATCAGGGACTCTGTGCCAGTAGAGTTGAGTTGTATCTTTTTCTCATACTTATTTAATTTATATGTTGAGCAAGTAGTCTGAGAAGCTGGATTATAAGAAAAATGTGGAAAAAACATACCAGTCTGTGTGATCCAAGGATTGTAAACAATAAAATATACAACTGAATGAGAGAATGGTATCAGAGCTTAATTTCGGGACACCCGGTTTGCAGAAGGCTTTAAATGGCAGTGGAATTCCAAAACCCATTTGCACAGTTCCCACATGAATTAGGCCTCAAGTATATCCCTTCTGACCATCTTCTTGGGTTGTAAATAGTCTTCTATCAGACTGAGAGCTTTGTAAAATTGATTGTGATAAATATAGTTAGGTTAAAGTGTATGAGCTTATCATTCTATCTTCCTTTTGACCCATTTTAAAGTTGTTTCAGTTTTTAATATTTCCTGCTTTAATATTGAGTGGTTATTTTTGATTGTTTTGTTTTACATCATTGCTGGTAGGTTTTTGTTTACTTCCTGAATGTGTTTTGCATAATTTCCTGTATATGAAATATAGGAAAGATATATCTATAGATACACTAACTTGGGGTGGGGGAAGTTGGGGGAAAGTGAGAAAATAGCAACACTAAGTAGGAGAAGAAAGTGTGCTGAAATGGATTGCACAATACTTCTTAATATTACTGAATAATTAAATTATATGAAAAGTGAAATGGGACTGAGCCCCAGTGGCGTAGTGGTTGTGCACAGGACTGCGACCCACTGGGATGGAGGTTCAATTCCAGCTCCATGGAGCAAAGGCTGGGCATCCTACTCCCACCACCAGAGGACAGTGATGCCCCCTCCCCAGAAAAAAAAGTGAAATGAATTCCAATAAAACTGTTTTTTAAAAAAGAATGAGCTATCAGATAGGATGAAGGTTTATTAATAACTTTTGATATGCATAAAACACAACCCCACTTGCTGAAAGAGAGGAAAACTTGAATCACATGCTGATGGAAGGTTAAGACTATAACTCTCAGCATAGACTGTAATTCAGGGTAAAGAAAAAAAAAGTCCTCACAACTGGGCCAATAGACAGCATCATAATAAATGGCGAAAAAAATTGAAATCATCAAAGATTTCATTTTACTTGAATCTGTATATAATACTCACTGAAGCGGTAGTCAAGAAATCAGGTGACATATTGCTTTGGTCCAACCTACGGACAGGTATCCTTAACTGTTAAAGAACAAAGATGTCACTTAGAGAACTGAGGTGGACCTGACGCAAGCCAGGGCGTTATTAATCGTCTTCTATGCCTGTGAAAGTGGGATACTGAATAAGGAAGATAGAGGAATTAACGTCTTTGAATTATGTTGGTGAAGAATATTGAAAGTTCAGTGGACTGTCAGAAAAATAAACAAATTCATCTTGGAAGAATTACTCAGATGCCTTGGACATGTTATCACGGGGGAACCAGTGCCTGGAGAAGTACATCATGCTTGGTAAAGGAGAGGATCAGCACGAAGAGGACGACCTTAACAAGATGGAGTAACACCACGGTTCTATCTCTGGACTCAATTGTAACACTTGTGAGAATAGTGCAAGGCTGGAGAGTGTCTCATTGTGTTGTACATAGGCTCCCTATGACTCAGAACAACAACAAAGACAACAAAATACCAATCATATACAGATGTGCATGCACGACTACTTATGTAGCCACACATATATTTTTGGTTGTTGCTGCTATTGCTGCAAAATTATGTACTATATATTCTCATGTATAAACTGAGTGTTTCAGCACATATTTAATGGAGTTTTTGTAGTAAAATTAAGTTCCTTGGCTGATATTCGGGTCAGCTTATACTCGAGTATGTTTATTCTTGTGTAATTCTTAATGACACACATACTTTATTATGGAGGATGATTGGATAATTACATAACTGCCAAACCACTGAGAGTTATGGCCCATCCGAGTTGATACATATTTTGAGGGAATGTCATTGAATTCTGCCAATATTTCATGAACAGAGGAATGCTATTCGGTCCTTTATAGATATCTTTAGGAGATCTCTTGTTAGTCCACTTCACTCTCACTTAGTATTATCTTTTCCATGACCAAAGAGCAGGGGTGGAGAATTTCCAGCCCACAGGCTGAAGATTCATTAATACCAAGTAACCTCACATGCTTCTCTGGAGAGAAGCAGTTCCAGGCATTACAATCTTGCTGTCCTCCAGTCAATTTTACCTTATAGAGACCCTGTAGGTCAGGGTAGAACCACCCTTCTGGGATTCTAAGACTTTTCACAGGAGTAGACGCTCTTGTCCTTCTCCTGCAGAGTGGCTGGAAGTTTGGAATTGCTGACCTTGATATGAGCAGCCCAACTATTAACCACTAGGCACCCAGAGCTCCTCAGCCATTACATCAGGGGTGAGTTAATTACTAGAGATGAAAGAAAGAAGGAGGAAGAATCATTCTCTAGTTCAGGTATGGGGATGCTTTTATCTGCCAAGGGCCATTTGGATATTTATGACACAATTCACAGGCCCTACATTTAATTAACTCTCCTGTATTATAATGACTGAGTTAATTAGATGTTTGATGAGTAGGGCCTGTGTATAAGGCTATAAATATACAAATGCAAATGGCTCTTGGCAGAAAAAAGCTTCCTCATGCTTGATGGGGAGTATGATTTCTCCTCCCTCTTCCTCCCATCTCTAGGGACCAGCAATGAACATTGATTTCAGTACATGTGTCCATTCTTATCTTTATTATAAAAAAGGAGGCCAGATGGTACATGTTCTTTTTAATTGACTTACAGTGCTCAGCAGCTTGGTTTCCAGGCTCAGCAGTGTTAAAAGATGTTTTATGAATGAACCATTATTCTTTGTGGCTGTATAGCATTCCACTGTGGACTTTCCATTCTACATTGGACTTTTTTTAAATCCATTCATCCATTCATACTCACTTAGGTTTTCCCCGCCTTTTTGCTATTGTGAATAATGATACGATGAGTATGGGTCTGAATTTGTGAATTTGTGTCATTTCTGTTAGGTCTCTTGGGAATATAACCTGAAAGGGAATTTCTGGATCATAAGGTAGTGTTATTTCTAGTTTTCTGAGGAAGAAAGTTACCATTTTATATAGTGGTTGGACCAGTTTACATTCCCACCAGTCAAGTAGAATGTTTCTAGTTGTCACATGCTCCATCAGCATTTACTGTTCTTTCTCTCTCTCTCTTTTTTTTGGGGCATCACAGCTCTCTGGTGGTAGGAGTAGGAGGCTCAGCCCCACTGCTGGAATTGAACCTCCGTCCCAGTGGCCCGCAGTCCCGAGCACAACCACTACGCCACCGGGGCTCAGCCCTCTCTCTCTCTCTTTTTAAAAAAAATTTTATTAAAAGATAATTTTATTGGGGACTCTTACAACCCGTATTACAATCCATACATTATTTGCATCAGGTAAATGTGTCCATATGATGACTTCATTTTTTTCTAGACACTTACTTTCTGTGAGCCACTCTTTTTTCCCCCTCCTCTCCCCCCTCCCTCTCTTTTTTTGACCACTGCCATTTTAGCAGAAATGAGATAATACCTCACTGTAGTTTTGATTCGCATCCCTCTAATCTTAAACATCTTTACATGTGTTGTCGTTTGAATGCCCTTTTTGGTGAAGTGCTTCTTTGTGCCTTTTGGCTACTTTTAAGTTAGTTTGACCTTTTGTTGTTGTTGAGTTGATTCTTCCTATATATTTATAGAGATAAGACCCTTATTAGATAATGTTATTCCTACATATTTTTAGTAAGTACTTTTGTTGTACTTTTGGTGAGCATAAATATTTAATTTCTATAAGGCTCTAATTATCTAACTAGTATTGTACTGCTCTTTGTACAGTTTTAGTTGTTTTCTAAAGAAGCTTTCTTTTAATACTTGACCTCCTTATAGGTCATCTCTTTCCTGTAATTTGACTATTAAGGCATGTTTACATCAAATGCATATTCTTTCACCTTCAGAGTAAAGAGAAAAATATTTATATCTTTGTAACTATGTAAGATGCACTATCTTTTCAAGTCTTTTTTTCAAAATGAAAGTGATACAACTACCTAGGCCATAGAATTTTTTTGGTGAGAGTTAAATGAAATGATGTAAATAAAGTACTTATACCAATGTATGGAATTTGGTAAATAGTCAAAATTAACTCTCAGTCTCCTGTCTGCTCCAAGAGAGAGGACAACTCTACAAGGGTCGAATACTCAAACATGAACATGTTAATGACTTTTTCAACAGCACACTTCTCACTTCTGTCACAGATGTTATGCACAATTCTTGGCTACTGAGATAATTAAAATCATTCAGGGGAAATGAGAGACTTGTCATAAGGCAATTCATTTTAGGAGCTAGACAGTTAACTGGTTGATGAATTAGTTTGTGGCTTTTCTAATTTGAGACCTAAAACTCCACTCAGAAAAAAGGCACTGATCTTTATATTCTTACACTTATCTATAAAGGATGGTATAAGATGCTTCTGTTCATAAACTGTGTCATGGTTTGTTGTCATAATTTTGTGTGTCCCCCAATCATGTGTCAACCTGACTGAACAGTGATTCTCAGCTGGTTAGCAATTAAGTAATGATATAATTTATTGAGTACAGAAGGATGCACTCATCTTTCATGATGTCACCTACTCCAGTAGTCAGAGCATTGGGGTAGGATATAATCTCCTCACTCGGGTCACAGGTCAGATCTCATGAAAGGGGTGTTTATCTGAAGTGTGACTTACATCACCTTTTATCATACAAGGGATGACAAGAGAGAGAAGCAAACAGAGGAAGAGAGCATTGGCTACCACACACACACACACACACACACACACACACACACACCAGGGGCACAGCACGTCTTTTGGGTCCAGGGTCCCTGCACCGAAGATTAATGTCAAAACACAGATATCTTCAAGAGTTCTGTACCCATAGATGTTGAAAAGAAACAAGTACCTTCCCTCAGACCTGATGAAGACAGAAAGCCTACACTGGAAGCCAGTACCCTGGATTTGGACTTAAAATCTCCTGAACTGTGGGAGAATAAATCTTTTGCTAAACCATTCATTTGTGGTATCTCTGTTACAGCGGCACTAGAGAATGAAGGCAAGCATCGTAGATGGGGACACTGAAAGAAAAGGTTGATATCTTTTTGTTTCTGGGTTGATTCTGGTGGATAGGTTGGGTTCTCCAAAGAAACAAATCCAGTGATGTTTGCATGTGGATGTATAGGGTAAGAAATTTATAGCAAGCTATGGCTTACACAGTTGTAGACGTAGGTAAACCCAGTTCCGTTTAGGCCCATACATCAGATGTAAGCTAGCGGCTTCTGGTGTATTTGACTGCAGAAGCTGACAAACAGGAAGCAGGATGGATCACACGCTGGTGGGGACAGAGGTCATTGAATCCGATGTCAGATAAATGAATCTGAGGTTTGCAGTCTGCCGAAGACTCCTGGAACCAACATGCGAGGGAACCAGATGCAGGATCCAGATGCAATTGAAGGTCAAGAGGCCAGAGGGCTCAGCTCTGCTCTGGGTCTCTCCCTTATACAAAAGGCCACACCCCCAAGGAAATGTCCTTGGGCCTTGCCATGACTGATAGGTTTGAGGTGGGGGTGGGGAGGTGCTGTGTTCTGCCTTCATTCGGGAGGGTCCAGTTGACACACACTCTATCCATCACAATTCTCAATACTAATCCTGTGCACAGGATAAGTCTCGATAAGTATTTGTCAGATTCCCTAGACACCGACTTAATGGTATCAGGAGACACTGATGAATTTTTATTTTAATTTCAATTCATGAAGTATCTTTGAGATTGTGATGAGGCCTTGGCTATCATCCTAGGTTTTAGTTTTTGACAAGCGAGGAGTTGGATAGTGCGAAGACGAGGTAGCACATGGAATCCTAAGATAAAGTGACCAGACATCCCGCTTTTGGCGGGACAGTCCCGATTTTAAACAATTATTCCTGTGTCCCGTGGTGTTTTTAAAAGAGCCCCGAGTTTTGGAAAGAATGCATGGCAAGCGAGGGAACCGCAGGAGAACAGGAAGGGAATATACCCTCTCCACTCTAACCCCATCACCCCCTGCCGTCATGGTGTCCTGCTTTACCAATGTTAAAATCTGGTCCCTTTATCCTAAGGGCTCTTTTACTTTCTTGTTACGGTTGTTAGGTGCTGAGTCAGTTCCGACCCATAGTGACTCTATGCACAACGGACTGGGACACACCGGGGAGTGATGATGGCAATAGGCACGCAAATGTGGTCTGCATACAATTGACGTATGTATGGATCATGATGGGAGTTGTATGAATCCCCAATAAAATGATTTTAAAAAATCATAATGTATCACAATTTGGGCCATAATTTTTCCACTTAGCGATTTCCTTGTAGTATCAACTACTCATTATAGTAGTCATTTTAAAAGACTTCTTAGTTTACTACCAGGTATGCTCATTACCCTTAGAAACTTTCAACTTCTGGACATCTAGGTGTTGGGTTTTTTTTGCAGTTTTTCTTCTACTTTTTTTCCTACTCCTGCTACTGATAGCACAGACTATCTCACCAAACACCCTTCTTTCTTTTTGGTAGCATGTATTATGGATATACCTCTAGGACTAAAGTTATTGGATCAAAAAATTCATAAACCTTCCATGTACCATGCATTTGGTTGTGATTGAGGCAGGATTTGACCTGTGTTATTTACTTTTCCCAGTGTCTCCATGAAACACGCCTACTTTACTATCTGTGTCTGGGTTAGCTACGTGAGACAATTAATGGACCTAGAACCACCGCCCTTCTCAAAATTAGACTGCTTCTTTGGAACCACTGGGGGGGGGGGTCTCGTGTTCTGGATATACTTTACCAAACAGCATTTCTAAAGAGCTATGGAATGTACAGCAGTTCTCCACCCTGTCCTGCCCATCCATGCTGGGAATGAGCGTGGAGAATCTCATGGAGTTTAGAAATGTTTAGGCATCCCACCCTCTGCTCTGCTTAGTTGGTTTGTTCACTAGCAGGGAAAGGTATTTCACCCGTGATTGTAGAGGTTTGGAGCTGTACGAGAACCCTTGAACTCTTGTCTCATAGGTTAATACACTGAGTTTCAGAGAAGGAAAGTGATTTTCTCAGATCAACCCAGCATTCTTTTCCTCCCGGGGCACGAACGCTGTTGCCCTCCGACTGTGCCCATCTTCCTTCCTGTTTGTCTTCTCATTCTCACTTGCTCCCAAGGAAAACAACCCTCCCTTTGGACAGGTGAGCCTAAGATTCTGAATCTTGTTTTAGAAGGGAAGCTGATTGTTCTCACATCAATGTCACTGGGGAGGTGACTGATGTTGAATGTAGAACTCTGATCGTGCTGTCAGATGAAGGAAAGTGTTGGCTGCTCATGGCAACCGGTCAACTGTTCAGGAGAGAGATTTGACAGCCTCAGAAACCCCTGAGAGCAGTTCTAGTCTGTTTTACAGGACCACTACAGTCAGGGTTGATTTGATACCAAAGGGTTAACAAGGTGTGTTGGAATCCACTTGAGGGTGATGGATATGGTTTGCTTTGTTTGGTGTCATTTGTAGAGAAACCTTCTTGCCTAGGTGTGTTGTGTGTTTCCAGGTGTATTCATTCACTCAGAACCATTCAGTCCATTCTGACTCAGAGCGAACCAGTAGGACAGGGCAGAGCTGCCGACGTGGGTTTTCACACACGGGAATAGAAAGACATGTAGGTCTGTCTGTCTCTTGAAGAAAGGCGGGTGGTTTAGAACTGTTTACCTTGCAGTTAGCAGCCCAATCTGAAAGAAGAGGCAAGAGGAGGGCTGTTGACCAGCAACCACGGGCCAGATTTGTGCTACCCAGAGTTTCTGTCCTACAGTCTGCAAACAGAGGCCCTGCGACTTGAGAGAGTGATAGCTGGCCAAAGTCTTAAGGGCATAACTAACAATCACGAGCAAGAGTCCACTGTGTATATTTTTGCCACAATTTTTGAAGTTGCACTAAATACAATGAGTACAAGGAAGAAGAAAACGTTCTAAGATTGATGGTGGTAATGATTGGACATCTTCTTGATATGGTTGTGCTGCTGATTTTGAATTGTATGATATGTGGATGAAGTACTAGGAATACTGTTGAAGAAAAAAAATAATCCAGTGTGGTTTCCACTATCCCTTGAAGCATACTGGTATCTCTTCTTTATTCCCTAGCATAAAAATTGGGATAGGCAATTAGAATTAGTATGATTAAAAAAAAATTGAACAAAAGAATGACCCTCTATATTCAGAGAAGGATGTTCAGCCTGCATCATCGCATTTCTCTGGGAAATGAAGTTATGAATGCCAGAAGAGCATGCTCACGAAGGCGTCCTGCAAGGTCAATGGCCTGGACCGTCTCTTGCTGTGTGTGTTTAAAGACCTGTCTTGGGTCATTAATTTCTGCAACCGTTTTGAGAGTGTTCTATGCGCCTGTGTTCACATGTTCGCTTTCAATTGGCTTAATTATGTTTTCCCCGTGTCACGTTGTTTTCACCAAGGCGTACATTTCCTGTTTTCCCAAGGACACGTTTGAACCCAGTTTGGCAAATGCTTGCTTGTTCATCTCTTCCCCCAGTGCAGCTTTTCCGACTTCTCCCTTGGTAGGCTCTCCCTTTCGGCCGTTTTATGTTAGTGTTTGGTCTGCAGATTGTTTTTCTTCAGAGTACCTCCCAGTGACTATTTCTTGGCTTAATCTTATTTGACTTTTGCATTCCCCCCTCCCCCCGCACCTCAGATGTTCATTCTTTCCCGATCCCGTGGTTTTCATAATGCCTCTCTGTCGTTGCTTCTCCCTTCCCCATTCGCCCGACCTGCTGATACTGCGCTGTGCACATGGTTCACATTTTTAAAACCAGAAACATCTGCACGGGGAGGAGATGCTAATAATAAATAATTAAATTTAGCACTTTCCATGTCTTAGACCTCTTTACCAATATTACTTAACTCTTACACACAACAACAGAGAGAGTGACAAAGAGCAGTTTTCAAATCCCCGCTACCGAGACAGACTGGGGCGAATGGCTGGAAGAAGTTGAGATAAATTGCTAGTCAGCCCCGTGCTCAGACAGTATCAGAACTGATAGTATAATCCCTTAAAAAGATTGTGTTCTTACCCCATTAGTCATGGGCGAACATGTAGCCCTTAGGACAGCGTATTGTTTAGTCTCTTAAAAATTAGTGACTTCTTGGAGAGTCATGCCTTTGTACAATTTCCGTAAATTGACAGACGCTTCAGAACCGTAAATCTCTGCTTTGCCTCCTTCAGAAGTCAAACAATGGAGAGCATTCTGGCTTTTTTAATTTAGCATTTTTAGACCATGCCTGATTGGCTCTGCATTAAAGAATCCATCTATTCCCTTTTTGCCTGGTGCTTTTCTGATCCTCCTAGCTCCTTCCTGATCCCCAGTCCTGGTGTGCTTTCCTGTCATAATGGAGACCCATCCTCATAGCTCGCCTTGGAACTCGTGAAGAAAGTTAGCTATTCTCTGTGGAATGGATGTGTCTCCATTTCCTTTCTAGTGAATACTTCTACTTGTAGATGATCATTCTCCTTTGAGGTTTTGTGATCTCTCTTCCCTATTAGACTTTGTATTTGAGTGATTAGCCTTCGTGAGGTTCCATAACATAATGGCGAGCACTCTGGCTTCTGAGTGATTAGCATCTCGCTTTGTCCCTGAAAACTAACTCCCTCTAGATGTAAATTACATGGTTTGAAAACTCATAGCCCAAACAAAAATAGCACCTTGTTTTCAGTGAGCTGATTCAGACGCCTTGCAGTCCATGTGTCATGGAACAGAACTGCTTCGCCGGGTTTTGTCATTGTGGTTAAAACCAGAATCTTTGTGGACGAACACTCCCAGACCTATCTTCTCTCTGCCAGTGAATGGGTTTGAACTGCTCTCCTGGAGTCCAGCAGACGTTTGCAAACTCTTCTTGGATCTTTTCATTCTCCTTTTCCGTGAACTTTTTGCACCCCCCTCATACATAATAGATGTGCTAGAAATTTATGTGGGATCAGACATATGTGAAAGTAATAAGATTATCTTTATGGAATATTGTCTATTAAATTAGTCTGGCATGACTTTTATTTAGTCCAAGCAAATGTGGTTTTTATCTTTCCTGTTTTGGAGTTATTTGTGTATGTAATATATGTATGTAATATGTATATAAAATATGAATATTTACAATATTTTCTTCCCAGTCTCATTTCTGAAAAAACTCCTTGGCAGGCTATTTGTGATTAAGAAGTTTAAGTGCTTATGCCAGAAATAGTGTTTTAGAGGACTGAGCTCACATCTATACACATTATAGCGCAATTATTTTGGGTATCTTAATATTGGTATTCATGAGAAAATTTCAGGTTCTTTACATGCTGAAGTTTTAACAAGATGTTCCTAACAAGATGCTTTTGTCAAAATACTATAGATTCTAAGAGGATGTTTACTTTTACAAAGCTGGACCTGATCTAAACGTTCAAGGGTTTGCAGTTTTCGTGCTCTGCCTGCAGAGCTCCCAGCAAGGTCGCAGAGGTTAAATAATTTGAACATTGTGAATGGAAGCACAAAAGAAGAAGAAACCCTATGGTTACCGTAAGCAGACCTGTGTTGGCATCGACTCAGTAACAGTGAGTTTGGGTTGGTTGCAGGAACCCTTAATTGAATACATTGTCCAGTTCCTAGACCTTAGATCTGCCCATATCAAAGCACAGCCCTCACCCCTTCTCACCTATGTGTCTCAGCAACCCCACCCCCCTCCTTTTTTTCGCTTCTGTTCCTAACAATTAGATATACAGTTCTGCGCCTGGCTTTACCTTGCTATGTCTTTCTACCTATGCCTTATAACAGGCAACTTTTTACATTTTTTTTTCCTTGGGGAGGTGTACCCCAAGTCAGCATTGCTTCATCCACAGCACTTTGGAGAGTTGATACACTGTGGTAGGTGAACCTAGTGCGGAGCTCAGCACCTCTTTGTGGCCCCTCATCACTTCCCCCAAATCCACACTTTCCTGAGAAAGCCCTTGCAAACAATGGAGACTTTGCTGAAGAGTTCCTAAAGGAACAGAGGAGCAAGTTTATCACGCGCATTCCACAGCCCACAGCTTCAAAATCCCTATTAGCATTCCTGTTCTTGAAATCTCTCCTGAACCTTGCAGCCATTAGGGATTTTCTTTCTTTATCTTTACTTCATAACCTTGTTCGGCTTTCTTGGTTCTTTTGTCTCCTGGATTTCCCATGGTGCCTCACTTTTTTTTTTTTTTTGGCCAAGTGATTGAGGTCATTTCCATCGCCTTCCTGCAAAGATAGGCTTCTGAGTCCATGACAACAAAAACTAACGACACAAAGATCTCTCAGTACAATCCAACTTGCTTCAGAGGCAATTTAATGGCCTGTTCATTTATCTTTTACATTTGAGGGGGTCTTCCTCCGAAGTACAAACATCTTCAATACTTATTTCAATTAAGTTTTGTGCTGTCCCAAGCATAGCTGCCATTTACTAAGAGAATAAATAATTCTCTAAATTGATGCCATATCTAATATTCTTTGTAAAAGCTACTCAAAGTTAGCACATTTTGGACTATGGTCATTGGGAAAGGAAAGGTACAGAGAAACAAACACAAGGGGAATTCAAAAATGTTTGTGGACAAAAATGGAATTAGAAGATACTGGATTTTCCCATGAACTTTATGCAGACCCCTTGCCTGTACTAGAACTGTGCCCAAGGTATTTGTTGTGCTAAAGGCATTCCTGTTAGGAAGGTTAAATAAGACTTCCCGTTTAAAGTGTCTTTCCATTCCTACTGTTAGTCATTATAGCAAATTAAATGATGTCAAACTTTTGAAGCATCATTTTAAAACAAGTATATCATAACTGTAATGCTCAAACACAACTTAATCTTTTTGTGTCATCCTTGTGATGAGTGGTTAGACACATACTACAACAATGTTGCTATCACTCTAAGAATGTTGGTCCTTTTGCTTTTGGTGGGGGGTGGGGGGGCTAGCTTTCAAGTAGTTATAGTTTTAGTTATATAGGGAGAAAATAAATTTAATTTTAATGTAATTAAGAATCTGTTTTGCTCCCTATATTGTTTTCTAGTTCACCAGCTTGGTTCAAATTCCTTTTTATTTACTCTTGTCGAGAGTTTTCATTGTTTAATTAAAAAAAAAAAACACGTGCCAGGAGCTCAGAAGGCAGAGCCCAAGCAAAGCCAATGGAAATATATTGGAAATATATATACACACACCATTAAACAAACAAACAAACAAACATCTAAAGAGCCTAGACCTGATTCTGATACTCAATAACTGTGTAATATTGGACACATTGTTGCCTACTTTAGTGAATTGAGCAGTGTACTTTGAAACTCTCCAACAACTATCTGTCAGTCTATCATACTAAGCTGCCTAGCGTGTTGTGACTCTGAAGGGATGTCATCAGTATTTTAAGTACAGCAGGACCACTTATGGTGAATAGGTTTCAGTGGACCATCAAGTAGGAAGGAGGATCTGGCAATTCATTTCTCAGCAAACTCGACATGCAGCAGAATGGACCATCACCTGGTCCTGCACCGTCCTCACCATTATGATGTGTGAACCCGTTACCCCCATGGTGTCAGTCCGTTCATTGAGGGCCTTCTTTCACGCTGCCCCTCTATTTTATCAAGAATGAGGTCCTTCTTCAGTACCGGGTCCCTGATACAATGTCTCAAGTATGGGAGACCAAGTCTCACCATCCTTGCCTCTGAAGAGCACTCTGGCTGCACTTTTCCCAAGAAAGAGATGTTTGTTCTTTTGGCAGTTCATGGTATTTTTAAATATTCGTCTCCAACAATTGCCTCTACTTTTGCTCAGTTTTCCTCATTCAATGTCCAACTTTCACATGCTTATGAGGCAATTAAAAATACCAGGACTGTATTTAGACATCTGTAAATACCCTTACCCCCCAGTTTGTTCCTCTATTTTCTTTTACTTTCCTCTTTTCCCACTATTATGCTCAGCCTCCATTTGGGTTTCAGTATTTTCTCTCTGTTACATTACTCATGATCAATCTTTATCAGGCCTCTCACACCCACCTTATCACTGATTTTGAACCACTTTTGTTGTTCCCTTATCCCTGGACTGGTCAATACCACGTCCCTTCCCCCTTCTCCTCATCTCCCTTGTTCTCCCCTCCCCCCACCCCGGAACCATCAGTCCCATTGTTTTCTCCTTCTGACTGTTCATCCAGCCTATCTTATCTAGATAGACCTGCAGAGATAACACTATGTACAAAAAAAGGCATCCAAAGATGAAGTGACCAAAGAAAATAAAAAATAGCAACAACAAAAAAACCCCAATGTCCAAAAAATATATCTATAAATAAGTAAAAAATAAAATAAAAACCCCTCAACAGTTCAAGGTCCATTTGTTGACCTCCAGGTGTTTCCCCCAGTTGAGTCCAATGGGGTGCCACATCCTGGTCTCAAAGTATATCCTTGGCACTCCCTTGGGAACTCCACGCTCTGTTGCACACCCTTAGTGTTTTTCCCATGGTGTGGTTGGGTCAGGCAGGGTACAATGCTGACCCAGTTTCTCCAATGTGGTTCCTGTGGGGACTTGGGTTAATGAGGGTCACCATGTTTCATAGTGGGGCCAGCCAGATGGTCCTCTTTGTTCTTTGGCTGTTCTGAGTGGGAATATTGTCCTCAAGGCTCAGTGGACCAGGATGCACTCCATTCTCTCTTCTTCCCCCTTCAGTTGTTCTCCTGTGCTCTGGTCAGGCATGTCTCACTCCCCTATGCTGTAGCTTTAGTGCTGTCCTGCAAAGTAAACTCTCTTGGGGGGAAAGGCAGCTGTCCACATAGTTGGGATTGGGATTGGGCCCTCAGACCCCTCCACTGATTTCCAGCTCCATGCCATCACACATGTACATAGGTGAATATATTTATATATGATGATGGGAAAATGGATCTACATGCATATACTCATATATGATGATGGGGAAATAGATCTACATGCATATACTTATAGGGTTAGTATTAAGACAGCAGATGAGCATTGGACCTCACTCAAGTACTTTCTCAATGCAAGAACACTTTGTTCTATTAAATTGGCATTCCATGATGCTCACCTTCCCAACACAATCACTGAAGACAAATGTGTGCATAAGCAAAAGTGGCAAAGAAAGCTGATGATGCCTAGTTATCAAAAGATATAGCATCTGGGGTCTTAAAGGCTTGAAAGTAAACAAGAGGCCATCTAGCTCTGAAGCAAGAAAGTCCACATGGAAGAAGCACACCAGCCTGTGTGACCACAGTGTTGAAAGGATCAGGTATCAGGCATCCAAGAACTAAAAACTGTATTATTATAAGTGAGAGGGAGCACAGATTGGGGACTAAAAGCCTGTCAATAGGTGAAGCGACATCCCCTTAGAGAGGGATCGCAGGGAGGAGATGAGCCAGTCAAGGTACAGTGTAGCAACAATGAAATATGCAGCCTTCCTCTAGTTCTTAAATGCTTCCTCCCACTCACTATCATGATCCCAATTCTACCTTACAAATCTTGCTGGACCAATGGATGTATACTGGAGTCAGAAACATGGGGAATTTAGGACAGATGATCCCTTCAGGACCAGTGGTGAGTGGTAATACCAGGAGGGTGGAGGGAACGTGAAGTAAAAAGGGGGAACCAATTGTAAGGATCTACATATAACCTCCTCCCTGGGGTGTGGACAACAGGAAAGTGGGTGAAGGAACACATCAGACAGTGTACGATATGACAAAATAATGATAATTTGTAAATTATTAAGGGTTCATGAGGAAGGGGAGTGGGATGGGAGGGAAAATAAGGGAAGCCGATACTGGGGCCATAAGTTGAGGGAGGATGTTTTGAGAGTGATGATGGCAACAAGTGTGCCAATGTGGTCTGCATACAAATGATATATGTATTGAGCCCCCGACAAAATGATTTAAAAACATACTAGGACTTGGATCAGGCATGCCACAGTCTTCAAAGAAATGTCTTTGCTTTGCAACACTTTAAAGAAGGCTGGTGCTGCAGATTTACCAATGGCAATGCATCATTTGAGCTCTTGACTGCGACTTCTATGAGGTTTGGTTGTATATATGAGCAAGATGAAATCCTTGACAACTTCAATCTTTTCTGCATTTATCATGATGTTATCTGTTTGTCCAGTTGTGCGTATTTTTGTTTTACACACATTGAGTGGTGATCCATATTGAAGGTTGCAATCCTAGAACTTCATAGGCATGCGTTTCAAGTACCCCCACATTTCAGCAAGCAAGGTAGTGATTTGCATATTGTATGTTGTCAATAAGTCTTTCCTCAATCCTGATACTGTATCTTCTTCATATAATCCGGCTTCTCTGATTTTCTGCCTAGAATACAGATTAAAAGATTCTATGGGCAAAGTATTGAATGATGCAGGAAGCAGCAAAAGACTATGGGAAGAGACATTGAGTCACTGCACCAAAAAGAACCGCCATTTCAAGAGTTGGAATATGACTAAGGACCAATGGCACTGAAAGAAGTCCAAGGTGCACAGACAGCATCAGCCAAAATCAAGGATCCAAGAATTTATGGAATATCCATTGGAATGTTTCAAAAAGCCGATGGGAAGCACTCGTTCTTTATACTGGGAAATATGGATGACCCCTTCCTGGTCAACTGATAGGAAAAGATCCATATTTGTACCAATTCCAAAGACAAGTGACCCAACCTATTCTTGATTCAAGGATGCTCAAACTGTATAACAATATCATGAATACCACATGTAAGTAAAATTTTGCTAAAAATCATGAAATAGCAATTGTAGCAGTATTTTGACAAAGAACTGCCAGAGGTTCAGGTCGGATTCAGAAGAGTAAGTGGAGCAAGGAATATCACTGCTGATGTCACATCAATCTTAGCTGAAAGCAGAGAATACCACAAATAGTTTACTTGTGTTTCATTGACTGTGCAAAGGCACTCAACTGTCTGAAGCACAGAAAACTATAGACAGACAGCCTTGAGAAGAATGGAAGTTCCAGAGCACTACATTGTGCTCTTGAAGAAACTGCATATAGATCAAGCAGCAATTGTTTAAACACAACCAGGGACTGCTGAATGGTTTAAATTGGGAAGTGTGTGTCAGGGTCGTATCCTCTCGTCATACTTGTCAGTCTGTAATTCATTCAACATTCTTCTCCAGCACTATAACTCAAACGCATGGATGTCAGAGGAGTCAGTCTCATGTAGGTGTAATTGTACAACAATAATAAATAAAGCTTATAATAAAGTCATAGAAAATATGAGAGATAGAAATAATGGAGTCAGACACACTTCATGGTAGCATTCTCGCCTCCCAGTGGCCATGATCTCAACAGCCAGGTTCATGCACAGCTCAGGCAGGAAGCCTGGGACCTGGGCGAGACAAAGTTTTTGCTGATTGAGACTTATATAAATTTGGCGGGCGTGATTACAGGTAACCATACATCACAGGAAAGGATTGCACTATAGACTATATAGCAATGAGGGGGATGAAGTAGGGACATACATGCAATAGGAAGAGGTGGTACTGGGATCCCACATGTGACAAGATGGGAGGACCTTAGATTCATGATGGTGGCCTAACCTTGATTGCCCTTGGGCTGGGAACTTGATTTAGCCAAAGCTTTGGGGGAAGTGACCCATTGTCCTAACAGCAGAGAGTGAGCCCTATCTTTTGTGGGAGAGACAATGGCTGGAGTCTTTAGGGAGAATGTTTCTAAGCATCTGACTGCGTATCAAGTCTGGAAAACAGCTTCTAATATTTGGTTAACACTTTGGAGACAGAGATTGGGGAAAAGTCTTATATTCATCCCACACATGGATGCTTTTTTTTAAAAAAAAAAATTGTGTAGCAGCTACAGACCTTTATTCAATTGATTCCCGACAGGAAGGAAAACAGAAAGATTTAGAAGTTGAAGGCCAGGAATGGAGATTCAGAAGAAGCATAATAAGTACTTTTGTGGATCCCTCTTTGGTCTTCTTTATTCAAGAAAAGGTTAATAGTATATAAAAACATGCGAGAAAGGAATGAATTAGCCAAGGAATAAATGTTTAAATATGAGCTAAATTACATAGAGGTAGAACTCAGAAATCAGATGTTGTCCTTTTTTGTTATATTGCTTTACAGTGATGAGAACCCCACGTTGAATGCATCATTTAATTGGAAACTGGAGTGCTAACATCAGAGGGCCATCAAGCCACAAAGATAGGAGCTGGCTCTCACCATACCCGTGAGGCAGCAACCACGGCTGAGGTCACAATGTCCATTAGTACTCCTTCAGACACAGTTTGAGAAGGGACACCAGATCTCAAATATGTTATCAGGAGAAGCCTGTCCCTGGAAAAAGAAGGTAAAGTAGAGGGCCAGAGGAGGACAAACAACACCACAAAAGGAAGAAGACCCTCACTGAGGTGGCTGACACAGCGGCTCCACCTTTGGCTCAACCATAGCCATTGTGAGGATTGGGCATGGCCAGGCAGGGTTTTATCCTTGCTCTGAGGTGGAATCTACTTAAAAACAACTGCCCTTCAGGGAAGTCTCAGGAAGGGGCTATAGGACTCCTGCTGTGCACTTTGGAGTGATGCCTGTGTATTATGTCGAGCAATATGTAAGTCAAACATGAATTTTCTCTTCCTTAGTCTACTGATTATAAGGAACTCCCCACGAGCTCATAGGTGCCCTATGGCAGAAGTAGAACCCATGGGCAATTCGAGCCTCTTTCTTATATAATTCATACATGCCTTTAGGTCCTGCTTCCATTTAATGACAGGGTGCTTTATGACTCTCTGGGACAGACAAGACTCTTTTCATGATGGCAAGCTCAGGCCTCATGACGTCTTGGTGGCTGGTGGTTGTGAATTAATTTTCTATGAAGGCCAGTAATAAGTCAAAGGGTGTTTCTCAAGTGGAGAATGGTTATGTGCAGAAGATGACAGCGTTTTACTCTAATATCCTAATAGTTAGTGTTTTACTTCCCCAATAGGGGCCTGTCAAAGACTCCAAGCACTGTCTCTCTCTCTCTCTGCCAGTCACTTCCATCACCACTGAATTATCAGGATCCGAGGGCAGAGTGGCAGAATGGCTTGCATCGCAGTCTGGACCTGTTGCAGTGTGGTCTCTCGTTCTGGGCACCACTCAGAACCAGCAGCTTCTTGAGTAACTTGATAAATAGGCTACAAAAGCATACCCCAATGAGGGATATGTTGCCTCTCAAATCCAAAATGGCATGTGTTGTAGGCAGGGCCACACAAACTAATTTATTCTTCACTTTAGATGGCAATATCTTGATATACCTCATACTGCTCGGCCTCCAAGAAATTTCATTGAGGTGGAAGGGACCCACATTTTTATCTAGTTAGTTTTCTAACCTCTAGCATGCAAATGTCTTACTAATAAGAGTAGAGACATTGGCACGCCTTCCTTTCTAGATCCCATCATCATAATGTCTTCAATTTCGTGGACCAGTGAGATATCTTATGGAAGGGGAAGCCAAAATCCCTGTGGATAAAAATAATGCTGGAAAGCTGATTAACGTTGAGAAGTTGGACAGTGGAAATGTACCGTGGGTCTTGTCAGTTGAAGACAAATGGGCTCTGCTGACTTTGAAGAGAAATTAAGAAAAGAAAAGCATACCATGCACCAGGAGATGCAGTCATTTGTTCAAGATCAAGTAATTTGTTCACGAGGTGAAACCTCATCTGTAACAACAACTGCAAGAAGAGTCTTACATGTTGTAGGTCTTGATGCTGCCTTTAACACTTAGAGGTGAGACTGTGGAAAGGTGTTTTCACTTCTGCGAACCCTATTCTCCAAATCTGATCATTCCACCTATTTTGCAGGGTTGTTATCATGTGAAAAAATATATAAAGCACCTCGCGTCAATGTTCAATAAATGAGATCTTAATTATGTGTCCGGGCTGTATTTTGTGACGCATGGAAGTATTTTTCTCTCTACGTCTCTCCTAGTGCTGAAAGGTGAGGGAAGGCAATGCTCTTGACTACATCCTAGCATCATTGATGCAGTTAGGAGTTGGACCCAAATAGAACCTTCCATTATACCAAGTGACGAGGCAGAATCAAATACTTTCTCCTGCTGGAATCATAGAAATATGACTAGGTTTTAAAAGAAAACCTGTGTTCTTTTTAGTTTAAATCATTTATGGTGGTAGTCACATTAAAAATAATTTAATGCTATTTGTAATTTAATAGCTTTTAATAGAAAAGATTTTCAAATTAAGATATGTTATACAATAGCATTTATTTTAGAAAATGTTCTCCTTGAGTTAAAAAGTATTTGCTAAATTTAGGCTGAAAAAATATAACCGTGTGCTATTTAATTATAAGTAGGTTTAGTAGCACAGGTTGCCATCAACAGAAAAATAGCCCAAACAAAGGATGTGGGGGAAATTTGCTTCTATTGACAAGCTGATCAAGTATTATTTACCTTTCATAAAGTTGATAACTCTATGAGCCAGAATCCCCTGTGCCTTATTCTAAAACCTGGAGATGTTTCATCTGGAAGTTAAAGCCTGCAGAAGAGAAACACGGAAAAGGCAAACTAGTAAATGACATTGAGCCTGGAACATACTCAGATCCTAGTTTGTGGATCAAACAATAAATACCAACCTATTCCTCCTTATTTATGGCTCAGTTCTGCACAGAGAGAAAAAGAAAAACTCGGGGCCAAATCCTTTCTCTCTTCTGTCAGCCATTCGGTACGAGTTAGGTTAGGTACTTTCCTAGGGGCTAGGGTTAAAACTAAGTCAAGATGAAGAAGTATGGTGTTATAGTTACAAACTCTGGTGCCAATTTGGGACTGGAGAGGATTAAGAGTGAATGCATGGAGTCTAGTTAGTCAATCAGGTTATAGCCAGTGAGGCCTCTGTGTGGGCCTGTTTTCTCCTGAGAATTCTGGGAATTACTGTATTTTCCTCCTTGGAGGAAGAAGACACTTTTCTCTCTCTTCTCACTCTCTTGGATACTCCCTACTGACAAGACACATGGTGCTACACCCTGGGAGCTGGAGAAGCCACATGGACCTGGCCCGAAGCAATCAGACCTCTGCAGCTGGAGAAGCCACGTAGAGACCCCAGCCAACAGATGCTTAAAATGTCACGGGATTCACAAGAGCCCCAAACCCACTGGGCTGTGATACTTTGCATTCAGCATCTTTACATGTGTTTTGTGAGTCTGAAGAGAAATGTGTAGATGGGTATCAGACATATGGGCTAATATGGGACTTATGGACTTGATCTGGAATGGGCTGCAACATTTTCTCAATATTCAGTTGCTCTTGTATATAAACCTCTTTCTTAAATACGAGAGTGCCTATGAATTTGATTCTTAGGCTACCCAGCCTAACCCATATGGAAAAGGTGATAAGGAAGAGTTGTTTTCTGTAGGCTCTGTTTCTCCTACTAAGAAATGGAATAAAACCGAATCCTTCTGAAAGACTGGAATACAGGGCATCTTGTTCCATCCTATCTCCAGTCCTATGGATAAAATGAAAATCTCTATCTCTTTCCCCTGGAGAGAATACAAGGTCCACTTTTGGTAAACAGTATGAGATATTCCAAAGCCTGGAATCCCCTCCACCAAGGCTATGGATTTAAATTTGTTAACAATCCAACCTCATCTCCTTCAAAGTACTCTATTCCACTTAATACATTTGTCAAATAAGTGATTCAATTTTTGGAAATATTTTTCAAACTCATCTGCTTAGATGACTGACAGCACCTCCCTCCTTTTTTTTCTTCACCTCTTCTATGGTGTCAAATCACTGTCCTTTCATGTCCCTCTCATTTGCGAAAACAAAAAGAAGTCTCACACAGCGAGGTCAGGATGAGCCAGGTATATGGGACAAGAGAGGCATTCCGTTTCTTGCTCAAAACTGAGATGGCTGCATGAGTAGGTGCACTATCAAAATGGCAAAACCAATCGCCAGTCTGCCACAAATCAGGCCTTTTTTTTTGTCGCACACTGTCACGCTATCTTTTCAGAACCTCTAAATCGAAAGCTTGATTAGCAGTCTGGTCTGGGGAAAGAACTCCATCTGTACTGGGAGTCGACATTTGTAGCCATGTGGGAAGCTGACAGATGTCCAGAAGGAGATTTGCCATCAATCCTTTTGAAACAAGAAAGCCCCACGTACACTTGAGTTCTTCCCATAGCTCTGTCCCTGTAAGCTGTGCTCAACCTCACAACAGTTTCTGCAGCATTTTTCCTCAGCAGGAAATAACATTGGACAGCAACACACTGTTCTCTTCCACCGGCCGTCACAAAAAGCGAGGTTTGAATGAGACTGCTTTCATGAAAAAATGCACTGTGGACAGAGAGAACCTTCCCAGGCGACCAGCTCAATGCGCTAACTCAGATCGAGGCGCTCACGGCTCGCCAAGTCGAAAAAATGTGAACTACAAAAGCTCCAGCCGGTGGAGCTCTTCTCCAGTTTTTTGGGGAGGATGGTACGGGTACCTGCTGAGACTCACATGACCCTCACCATTAGCCTGAAGCAGATTTTCCCAACTTTATCCATTTTTCGACTATATTCATGCTTCTCATCATATCCACTTACCATATGTTTAATTGTCAACTTATTATTTTTCTTGAAGGCAGCATTAACATTTTCATTGAATACTTATATATATTCATTGAATGCTTTTATATATATATATATACTATACATATTGACTATCACATTTTCATTGAATACTTATACTCACTTATCCACATGGTTGGGTTCCAAAGACCAGATCACTGGTGATACGTGTAAATGGAGGATGACTACATCAGATCACAAGTTGGAGGATAGCTATAGTACAGCTGCTAAATGACATCATTATATAACTACCGGATTACATCATCACGCGCCTCCCAAATTGCATCCTACATAGAACTGTTGGCAAATAACTTTGACCACCTACCTTTGTCAGTGTTCTTTTTGCGTCACACCTTGACATTAGTTATACTGCCAGACACAAGAGGGCTTCAGAACGTTCTTGGAGAAATGGAACCAAACTGTAAAGGGATTTTTCTACGAGCATTTTGAAACCTCCCTGTACGTAGTTCATGTACAAAGAATCGCCTCGGGATACGCTTCCTAATGGTTCACATACCATTTTTTGAGCTGTGTTCCTTTTCACTCGCCGCTGCCCCCTGGCATTCCTGACTGGAATTTCTATTTCAAAAAAGATATTTGAAAAAACCAATAGAACCGACAAATTCTAAACATTGCTTCTTATGTCGGCATGAAACTTTCTTGTTCAACATTACCTCCTCATTACTTAAAACGGGTTTTCACACAAGGTCAATTCTTAACAAACTTCTGAGAAGGAATTTACGGATAACGGGAGACAAGTTATTTGCTGAATTCACATCCTTTTACTCAGCAAATTTCAGTGTGGCTCCCAGTGAAGGAATAATTCACAGCATCTGCTTGTTCTGTGTAGAAGGTTAAGCAGAGAAGGTTAAACTTGGCCACACGAGGTTATTTTAGTGCCATGACGGTCTATTTAGCCTCATTTAATGCTGAGGTTTTTTTGTTTTCCAAAGTATGAGACATGTAATTTTAGGTGGTATATTAATTGATTTTACATGGTGCATAGACATGGCATTAAGTAACACTTGAAACACAGTGAGGAAGTTATACTAGCTTGTATTCTCCTTTAATTCTGTTTGCAGCGAGTAAATGTTCTTATTTTGATGCTAGCTTTGAATAACTCAAACCCTTAAAATACAATTCAGACAAGGAGATGTGATTAGATTTTAATAGTAATATTTTGATTTTCATTGGTGTCCATGTTTACAGAAGCAGCATACCATTGTAGTTAAGCAAACAGATGGTACACTTGACATAGGTGACCCACTTTGATTTGCTACCTGATGATTGTGAAGTGTTGGTTAGGTTAGTCAACTGTGTCTCTAACTTTTACAATGGGACCTATGAGTCATGAGTCTTATGAGAATCAAAAGAGCTAAATGTGTATAACACTTAAAATAGTACCAAGCACCAGCAAGTGACAATACTTGCCACAGTGGTGGGAAATTAAAGTTAGCTAAAATAAATGTTGAGAAGTATGTAAATGGCTGCTGTAAAGAAGACATGTTAAATGAATAAAGGTATAACAAAAATCATAAGGGTGAATGTTTAAACTTTGGAAAGTGTTATGCTAGGGTACTGATTACAAGTGAATGGCCAGCCCTGGTAGGGCCACAAAGAGGCAATGCCCTCAATCAAATGTTCCATAGCAATATCCCAGGGTTTGTGTGTGACCAGATAACTCTTTGTATATCCTGGTACATGTCATTTGTTGTTGAGTAAATGAGTGGGTGGACAGCTGCAGAGAACTGGCAGCACAGACTAATACTGTTTTCTTCATGAAAACTCTTGTGATGGAGGAAAGCGTTGGCTTTTAGGCATCTTACAACTTATTCGTCTGTAGACTTAGGTGACTTCTGCTCTAGTTATGCTCATAATGATGCAGCAACTTTACAAATGGCACATTATGATTTACAGCATACGCATTGTCTCACACACAACAGAAGCATCGTATCTTCACATCATGCTCTTATTTAGAAGGCTCTGCCTTGAATGCCATCTGTGCAATTCATGCCACAGTTTTAGCTGACACCATTAATAGTTGCAGATATAGATAGGCTAAAGAACATGCCTTTTCTTCTTTCTGCAAAATTACATTCTCAGCTCAGAAATCACTAAGAGCTGAATCTAACTGCTTTTTTTCATATACATGCGCCTTCGTCGAGATTTTTAAAGCTCAAGCCTACAGAGTTCCTTAAAAGCATTGCACCTAAGAGCACTGTACATTATACACTGAAAGCTAAACAAAGCGACTCTGTGGTCTCTGAGTTGATTCTGCTCATAGCATTTTTACAAGGTCACTATACAACAGAGTAGAACTCTCCATAGGGTTCACGGCTGTAGTCTATTGGGAGCAGACTGTCACCCTTTTTCTCCAGAAAGCAAGAGAACTGCACCACTTTTCCGTTGGCAGTCATGTGTTTAACCCCCACACCACCAGGTAGATGTAGCCTTTTATTAAAAACAAAACCAGAAATGGACCCGCTGCCGTGGAGCTGATTCTGACTCTTCCCAACTCTGTAGGACATAACTTTCCCCCACCGTGAGACTGCTGAGTTTAAACCGCCCATCTTTCCGACAGAGAGAGAACCCCCCAAGTCTTCAACGACTGCTCCACCGGGCTGCACTAGCCGAGTGGTAGGGAATGCCACTTGATAACTTGTCAGTCTTCAAAATCATGCAGTAGTTTGCTGTCAATTGTCTCTTTCTTCAGAAACTAAGAAAGTTTCCTTCCAGAAGAACGGCCATCCTTCTTTTCATTATAAGATAGAATGCATTTGACTGACTCATTGAGTCTCCTTATACTCTTGAACGAGGGGAAGCTTGGAACTGAACCTAGTGATCTTTCATATGAACATATTAAAGAAATCCATCCCATTTCTATGGTTTTTATTTTAAAATTCTATTTCAGTAATATAATTTATGGATGCCTTTTTTATTATAAGCCACATATGAAAAGCCTATTGGGAAGTAGGAAGGATGCAGTGTCAATTTAGGTAGTGATTAAGTGCATGCCTTCAAACTGTCTAGGTAAAAAATCCATCTTCACGGTGCTGCCTTGACAGTTCACATAATGCTTTTGTGCATAATTTTATTAACAATAAAATAGTAATAGTAATAGATGTCCAAAAGTTTGTTGGCAAAATTAGATCAGCTAGTGCTTAGTAGCGTGTCTGGTAAATGAAAGCTAGGAATATGATTGAGCCATTGTTCAAAAGTAGGAGATGCGGGCCAATAAATAGTGGTTAGAATGTAATCTACCTGAAAAGGAAATTGAACATGAAAGTAGCTCCGGGGGTGCTCGATGAAATGTCTGCAGAGGGAGGAATAGAAGAAGGCGAAATGAAGGGTGCATGCCTCTTTCTGTCTTTCAAAATTGAGAGAAGAGTAATGTCCTTTTATCAAAGAGACAACTCAGAGGAAGGGGAAATTGGGGGAGAGGACAAAATACGTTCATCCTTGGGCACGTTACATTTTAGATGCCTATGAACTATCTGAGTGGAGTTGTCAGGGTGTTGAATCGACAGGTATCGGGCTCAGATTAGAGCCCTCAAGATAGATGAGTGGGGAGGAGTCAACATACAGGTGGTATGAAAAGTCATATTTGGGCACCAAATTAACCCTAATCCACCAACAATATCTCCCCTACCTCCATGTGTACTCTATATTTGTTTTAAGGTATCTTGCACACCTAGGATTTCGGCCAGAGGCTCAGCCATTAATTTCCTTGTCAGTGTCCTCTTCTTCCCTAGCTGTTGGTTTGCGATTCTCTCCATAGAGCTTGCACCATAGACATTTTGGATAGAGAAATACACCTGTGTCAGTTAGTACCTAATGAGGGCCGACTTTTTTCTCTAACAGGTATATCAGTCCACATCTGAGGCAATAGGTTTCTTAGGCATTACAGGAATTTGGAAAGATTTTTTTTTCAGCTGGGATGCACAGCCTGGCAAAATAAATATGCATTCTCTTATTGGAGCAGGCAGCCAGGAATGTAGAGCTCTGGGAAATCCCTGCAGTAATGAGCTCTGCAGTGTAAAGACCCATGCGGATCGTTTTCAGGCACAAGTTGATTGAGCTTGTCCCCAAATTGGCAATGGTTTTATGGAGCAAACATCTGTGGCCTTGGTGGCCCCCAAGAATATGTACTTACAGCTAACAGTTTTTGAATTAATACTGAGAAGAACTCTCTCTCTCTCTCTCTCTCTCTCTCTCTCTCTCTCTCTCTCTCTCTGTGTGTGTGTGTGTGTGTGTGTGTGTGTGTGAGAGAGAGAGAGAGAGAGAGAGAGAGAGAGAGAGAGAGAGAGAGAAACAGAGACGTGTTTCTGCAGAATCCTACTCCAACAGGGAACATGAGTTTTACATTACTGTTGTTTGCCTTTCTCTACATGAAGTTGCCTTCAGTCTTTCTCTTGTTGAAGCTGCAGTGCTGGTCCACTCTGATGTTTCTTCAGTGCAGCTGGAGGCATGTCTTTTGGCAAGGTCCTGTGTTTATTATAATCTCTGTGATGTGCAAAAGTAAATTTCTTCTTTAACTTTCTCTTTAAATACTTCAAATTATAAATGTGGTTTTAATTAAGGATTTCAAATTGAAACATTTCCTTTTTCTTAGGAGAGTTTTAAGTTAGAATATTTTAGGGTTTTGAAAAATACCAGATCCCCAACTCACAAAGTGCAAAAAAAAAATCATCAGTCGCTCCTTCTTTCAGCTGCCATAGAATAGCTCAGGCTGTAGGGCTTGGATTTTGGTCATAGTTACAGCGAGGTATTCTACAACTCTATTTTGCCCCTTTACATAGCTACAACTGATTTTCCATGTTAGAAAATATTTCCCAGTTTATATGATGAGGTGCTTGTTTTTGTGTAAATGATTAGGAGGAGGTCTTAAAGTTGACTCTGGAGTCAGAAACATTTCAGGTCTGATGTTGGCTTTTCTTCTTCGAAGGCAGTGACCATGGTAAGTCAGCCAGCCCTGTGAACTGCAGGTGTGTAACTCAGGCACCCTGCTCCTACCAGGTATAAACTGAAAGCATAAAAAAGGCATGCCATGTGCTCTATTTCCTTTTCATTTTAAGGATATAGGGGGATGAGTCAAAAATAATTGCTGTAAACTCACAGAAACTTTTATCAAATAAAGATTCCTAAAGGTGACATTCTTGTTTTTAAATACATACCCCTCCCCCAGGTCTGTACACATCTGAAGATGATGTTTTCATCTCTTTAATCCTTTCATGTGGAATTTTTCTGTCTTTATACCATGTCTAAATGGCAGTTTGGGTGTCCTTGAGGGATTCAAGTCATGCTTCTGTGAAATATTCATTGAGCTCGGGGAATGACAATAAGCCTGGAAGGGCAAGAACAGGGCTAAAGAGTGAGTGGGGTGGGGTAATAATATCTACCAATAGCATTCTCACAGGACAGCCTTGCTAGCCTCAAAAAATTATTGCGATAGAAAAAAAATGCCTGGCTTAACTTTGCTGACCTTTTCTCAACAATGAAGTTTCCAATTTTCTTAAAACTTCTTCTTCTAAACCCCTGTGTTCTTCCAGGAGTTCTATAGAGATCACAAGGAGCAGTCTTCATCACTTTCTGGGCTGACTTCTTTGCCTTGAATTTAACTGGCATTCCAGGTCCCCTTAGAAGCCTCTGTTTTGATCAAAACTTATTTTTTTCCCTCTTCAGTCTTAAAAACAAGCAAAACCCAACCTTTTCATTGTGAATTGGGTGAAGGTTTATAGAACATATCAGTTTTCCATTCAACAAATCAAACACCTTTTGTTTCATGTCATTCATTCATTGCAATCCCAACATCACTTATGTCTCTTCTTCCTGGTGTTTCCTGTTTTCATTCTTTCTTCTCTCCTGGCCCTTCTGGACTTTGCTCTTGGGTAACTGCTCCCCTGTTGATCTCAGATGGTTGATAATTCTAAGATGTGAGTTCCTTCCAAGTGTTATTTCCCCTTTACAGACCTGTCTACTGTTTGGCTGGAAATTGAGGGATGCGATTGGGATTTCATTTCCCTATCTGAAAGATGTCTTAAGGCCATAGTCTCCACAGTTGCACCAGTTTCCCTCCATCCAGTAAGCCGGGTCTTTTTTCCGACTTTGAGTTTTGTTGTACATTTTCTTATCAATCTACCAAGAACCTGCTAACCATATCCCTTGTAGAACACTTCATAGTGGTAGCCAGATAACAACTAGCTTTTCCAGTCTCTGGATGGTGGAGACTGATGCTTACACAGGCTCCCTTGGACATATAGATTCCATGCAACTTTCATGGTCTTCAAATTTCTTTGCTTCAGACTGAAAAAGACTAAGAGTTGTGTCTTAGATGACTGCTCACCAGTTGTTACTCATGAAAGTAGGACGCAGAGCCTTGTCTTTGGGGACTGTGTTATGCCCATTGATGCTACTCTGTCTGGAGACCACTGGACCTTGCTTTGGAGGCACCCCAATGAGACTAAGACGGGTGTATTATTGAGAGAACTTGTCTACAGATAGCCACACTTGCAACAATATGTTTATACGTGTTTTGTTTGTAATAAACCACGTAGTACTTTTTCTACTTGTGGTTATGCTCATATTTGCAAAGAAGTAACTGTATAGAGCTATACAAGGTTCTGGGTAACACTTGTTGCCTTTAGTGGCCAGTTAGCGACACTAGAAGACTTATCTTTCACCATATTTCTTTCTACATGTGAAATGATTCCTCATACTCAAGTGTAATTATTTTAAATTAGGAAGACACAGTCGATATAGATGCAAACTCCAATCTTGTGAAGCACGAGAAGCATGTTCTTGTCTTAGAGCTGATCTTCTCAGATATTTCTAAGTGTGGTTATCCCAGACCGTCCATCCTGGGATTCCATTGATGGAACTTCTCCCATGTTGGCCAAGGATGTGCTGCCATGCCTGTCTCACAGAGTTGCTCCTGAATGTGAGGACAGTTTTAGAGCTCCCTGTTTCTTGCCCAGAGCTCGGCTTGTGTGGCTTCCAGAATCGAGCCTCTCTCTTCACGGTCTCATGGCCTCAGCACAGGCTGCAAGCAGCTGCTCAGGAAGAACACAGCAAGAATGATGAAGTCATGTAATTGCCAGGGTTTCTGAGAGGTTTGCTTTTGCAGGAAGCCATCAGCTCGGCTTTCATGAATAGGGATTCCACAACTTCCCTTTGTAAATACCATCCACTAGAGTCATTCCTTCCTATAACATTTCTGACAATGACTTGAAGATTGAGAATACATGTAATGGCATGAAGATGGGGGGTAGTGGTGGTGGTGCGGATGTGCTACATAATAGAATACAAAAAGATCTGACTGACTGCAACTACTTCACCATAGGAGAGTGAGCACAAAACATGTGTAGCCAGGTGATCTCTCTGTTTGAGCATCAACCTATTTGAAAGAGAACAAGGATTTTTAGGTAGTAATGGTGGGACTTCCTGAAACATGGATTCTTCTGCTTTCTTAAGACAAGGGTAAGAATAAGAATTAAGACCATGGTAATTTCATCCAACCAGACTATGCATCACTTGTTGCTTTCTACATCAGATAATTTTGAGAGATGATGACAAATTGCATTTATAGGATAGCAGTTCAAATGGGGAAGGACTTAAGTCAGTGTAATACTTAATTATGGTAACTAGCATTTGCCTGCCAGCCTCTACGTATCAAATAGGAGTCCCAGTGTGTAGGGGGTTATGTACTGGGCAGCTAACTCCAGGGCAAGCAGTTCAAGCCCACCAGCTGTTCTGAAGGAGAAAGATGAAGCTCTATGCTCCCATGGAGACTTACAACCTATGAAATCCACAGGGGCACGTCTACGCTCTCCTATCATTGTAGTGACTCAGAATCAAGTCTACGGCAGTGATTTGGAATTGTTTCATTTATGTATTAAACAATCTATGAGGTGCCTGTATTAGATTTGCCGCCTAACACTGATAGATTGTACATTTATTTCTCAGAAAATATTCACTTTCTCCTCTTCCCACGTTTACTGGAAGAGTGTACTTTTCTACCTTGCTGATGCTGAGTATATCAATGTGATTTGCTTTGGATTCAAAGTGGCAGAATCTAGGTCCCCACCTCTTGAATTTGGACACAGCTACAGAATTTTAGTTAGTGGTAAGCTAGCATATGTGACAGGTGAGCACCTGGGTTTTTGTGTGCTGACTGAATTGGGTTAATGTCTTATACCACTACCTTTCCCTTGAGATAAACATACTACAGACAGCTGCTGGCCCAATGAGGACAGGATGTACCTGAAGCATATACAGACACAATCTGCAGTGATGGATTCTATTCTAGTCAAGACAAGCCTAGATCAACTGAACTCCAATAAATCTGCAGAGGCCGAAACTAGAAATACATTTTTGTTATTTGATGCTATTGCATTTTTGGTTAGTTTGTTATGCAGCATTATTGTGGCAATATTTGATCTGTAAAGTGAGAGTAGCCTACCAAAAATAGTTTAATTTTCTCCTTAAAGTCTTTAATTTGTGACTCTGCTAAAGTTGGCTGGGATAGGATAAATGTGGCTTCAGGTAGCAGGTTGGTTTCAAGTCTGCTCTTTATTGATTTTCCTTGGTCCAGTGAGTCCCTGGGACATAATCTTTTTTGGTCTTTATAAATCATCTTTATTTGTTTGGGTGTTGACATAATTACATCTAAACTTACATGTATATTTTAATTTATGCATTAAAAATACACAACTCAAAATTTATTCTGCAGTGGAGGCTGCTTGTCAGCATGGCGAGGACTCCACTTAGCTGAGGGGTGAGATTCAGATAATGGGCAGTCAGTCACTTGGTGTTCCTTTCTCTGTGCAGGGCACAGGTACACCCACTGCTGCCTGACATCAGCCTGATGGTCAGCACTGGGGCTCTGTTTCCTGGGGCGTATTCTAAAGGAAGATCATCAGAGTGCAAGGAAACAAGCAAACCATGCAAGCATGTTTTGAGTCTCTGATTATGTCACATTGCTAACCATCCATTGGCAAAAGAAGTCATTTGGCTAAAGCAGTGGTTCTCAACCTCCCTCATGCTGCAACTCTTTAATGCAGTTCCCCATGTTGCTAGGCAATCCAGCAATAAAATTATTTGCATTGCTACTTCATAACTGTCATTTTGCTACTGTTATGAATCATAATGTAAATATTTGATATGCAGGATATATTTTCCTTGTTACAAATGGAACCGAATTAAAGCATAGTGATTAATTGCAAAATATGTGATTACATCTTGTGAAATATTTATAATTATAAATAAATAAAATTTTGTCTCGAAGCATGGTGTAGCAACAGTCTTAATATAACAACAGTAAAGTGCATTGTGACATTTTCTGGTGGTTGTGGCCCCCCCCCCCCCAGGAAAAGGGTCGTTTGAGCCCCAAAGGGGTTGCGACCCACAGGGTGAGAACCACTAGGCTAGAGCCAGCATCATGTGTCGGGGAAGAGCACTCGCCTGAGTGGAAGGGCCTGTGTATATGGCACACAAGAACACTAAACTCACTGCCCTCGGGTCACTTCTGACTCGTAGCAATCTCATAGGACAGAGTAGACCAGCCTCTTTGGATATCGGAGTCTGAAAATCTTCACAGGAGCAGAAAGCCTTTTCTTCCTAGGTCTACGGCAAGAAGAATGTGATTATCCAGCCTACCCCAGGGCTAAGCACTGATGATTTGTTTGAATCTTTCTTGAGACTGGCAACAATAGTATAAAACAAAACTGTTGACTATGATTTTACAGGTGGGGAAACTGAGATACCGAAAGAAGAAAAAGTAGCAGGTTATCATACAGTCAACAAGTTTTAGTTTGGGATTTGCACTTTCATGTTGGAAACCTAAGGTGGTTCTCTAAACCGCTATGATTCATTTCCTCTCAAATCTGTTCCACCAGCCGTGACTAAGACGGTTTTGCTGGGAAGGACAAAGCCATGTGTTGACCATCCTCCTGGCTCTGAGGGGATATCATATGAAAGAGAGAGATAAGATTTGTTTAATGTGCCATCAGCATGTAGATAGGGGTCGTGGGTAGAGAGATCAAAGGGTGTTAAATACTGGTGCGATTAAAGAAAATCTTTTTAGCAATGAATAATTCTCATAGAATGGATTCAAGCAGATGACCACTCGGGATCATATAATAGAGGAAAGTTAGTTCATCACCATGTGGAAAGTCAGGTTCGTTTGACAGAGGTTGAAAATGTCTATGAATCTTTTGAGACCAGAACACCTATAATTCTAGAAAAAAATATAAAATTTTCTAGAAGCAGCGCTCACTCTTCATTAGTGAAAACTTTGCCAGTAGTAATAAAGTGACATTTTTCATTGTTTAAAATAGGCAGGCATTATTTTGGTTAGTGAATAATTAAGGGTCTTATGGAATGCTCCCATTCATCTGTACTCTATTTTATAATATTCCAGATGTAGGGAAGAAATAATTCAGGCATGGATTATTTATGACAATAAAGTATAAAGGCAAGTCATTGGTCTAGCAGTCAATAATGTACTTCCTTGTCACAGTCTGGAGTCAGTTTCCTTGTATGTAAAGTGAGTAGTGACAGGCTAGAGAGTCTGTCTCTAAGGATCTTTGACTCTGATAAACTCACTGTCATTGAATTAATGCTGGTTCATAGCAGGACAGAGTCTAATTGCTCCTTAGAGTTTTCTGTTTAATCATTTTAATGGGGGCTCATGCAACCCATCACTATCCATACACCCATCCATTGTATGCAAAGCACATTTGTACATTTGCTGCCATCATCATTCTCAAAACATTTTCTTTCTGCTTAAGTCCTTGGTGTCAGCTCCTCCTTTTCCGGCTCCTTCCCTGGCCCGCCATCCCCCCATCCCCATGAACCCTGGATAATTTATAAATTATTATTATCTTGTCATATTGAACACTGTCTGAGGTCTCCCTTGGCTTCCCTGTTGTCCATAGCCCAGGGAGGAGGTTATTTGTAGATCCCTGCCATTCGTTTTCAAAACTATGAATCCTTAGCATTTGCAAGACTGCAGGTCTTTATAGGAGCATCGGGCTCATCGTCCCTGTGCAGAGCAGCTTACCACATCAGGGAGCCTGAGCTGTGATTGTCTATGAAAAAAATTAGATTTAATTCTACATATTAAATATAAAGGATTCATTTTTTTTTAAGAAATAAGAGTAGCATTGTGTCCAGCAGTGCTATTTAAAAAAAGAAGGGCTCCATTTGTCCATAACCATCTACCAAAAAAAATCACACTCACTGCCATCATTGATTGTGGCCATAGTGATCCCCCAGGATAGGGTGGAACTGGCCCTGAGGGTTTCTGAGGCTGCAAATCTTTACAGGAGTAGAGGGCCATGTTTCTTCCTCTGAGCACCAAGAAGTTTTGAACTGCTCACCTTGCAGTTAAGGAACCCAGTGTGTAACCCACTATTCCTTTTCCCCCTCCTCCCCTGGGGCTTCTCCACAGCCATCTAGAATCACACCCAGTGTGCAAAACCAAGTTTTTCTTTCAGTGCAGTTCTCAGCGCTTCGGCATTCTCCGCCTCTGCTGCTTCTTCTTCTTTGAATTCCACATGAAACTTTTCTTTTCACAATTTGATGGTCACCATTTTTAAACACACAATGAGCTCCACAGAACATAATGATTCAACCACTAGACCACATTTTAGATTTTCTTTTTTAAAATTTAATTTAAAATTTTAATCATTTTAGTTGACTCGTACATCATTTATCACAATACATACATGCATACACTGTGCCAAGCACCTTCGCATGCCTGCTGCCGTCATCATTCTCCAAATCTCTGCTTTTCCACTTGAGCCCATGATATCAGCTTTTCATCTTTTCCTCTCCCTCCTCGCTCTGTCCTCCCCATCAACCCTCAATACTTTATAAATTATTGTTCTTAATTTATTGTTCTTAAATTATTGTTGTATCTTATGCTGCCAATGTCTCGCCTCGCACACTCCTCTGATGTCTGTCCTTCAGATAAGAGGTTATGTGTAGATCCTTGTAATTGGCTTCCCCTCTCTACCCCACCTTCCCTCCACTTATCCAGTAACTCCACTCTCACTACTGGTCCTGAGTGGTTCATCTGTCCTGGGTTCCCTGTATGTCCAGTTCCCATCTGTACCAGTATACCTCTTCCAGGCCAGCAGGATTTGTACATTAGAATTGGAATCATGATAGTTGGGGGAAGGAAGCTTTCATGAGCTAGAGGAAAGTTGTACGTTTCATTGCCTACTGCACTCTGACTGGCCTGTCTCTTCCCCACGACTATTCTGTAAAGGGGTGTTCAATTGCCCACAAATGGGTCTTGGGTCCCCACCCTGTTCTCCCCCACATTCATCGTGGTGTGATTCTTGTTCTTTGATGCTAGATACCTGCTCTCTTCGACCCCTCATGATCACACAGGCTGGTGTGCTTCTTCCACATGGGCTTTGCTACTTCTCAGCTAGATGGCCACTTGTTGACCTTTAAGCCTTTACGACCTGAGGCCCTTTATCATTGGGTAGCTGGGCACCATCAGCTTCCTCCACTCTGTTTGCCTCTGCACCCTTTTGTCCTCAGCAATCATGTCAAGAGGGTGGGCACATAATGATGTGATTTTTGTTTTTTGATGCCTGATACCTGCTTCTTTTCACACCTCATGGTTGCATAAGCTGGTGTGTGTGCTTCTTATGTGTGGCTGGGATACTTCTCAGCTAGATGGGTGTTTGTTTGCCTTCCAGCTTTTGAGACCCCAGACGCTATATCCTTTGATAACTGGGTGCCATTGGTTTTCTTCATCACATTTGCTTATGCACCCATCTGACTTCAGTGATTGTATTTGGCCAGTGAGCATCATGGAATACCATATTAATAGAACAAAGTTTTCTTGCATTGAGGAAGTGCCTGGGTGGGAGCCCAAGGTCCATCTGCTACCTTATTACTAAACCTATAAATATATGTACCTGGATTTATTCCCTCCTTATAATAAATAATTATATTTACATATGCACATGCTTGTGTTTAGAACTCCGCAAGTGCCCTTTGCCTTCTAGTTCTTTCCTCTCTTTCCTTCTACCTTCCTTCTCTCCCACTGTCATGCTCAGCCTTCATTTGAGTTTCAGCACTTCCTCTCAGTTACATTCCCTCGTTTGAAGATTTTCTTTTTTTTTTTTAAATGACAACATGCTAAAATAAATGTCTGATAGCACATTCCAAGTTTTCACAGGATTCTTGCCCAGCAGAATGTTCTGTGATGTGATAAGCTAGAAAATGCTGACAAGGTCACAGGCTAATGTTGCCCTGCTGGTTGATGACACATGAGCTTTCCACTGCTGCAGTTTCCTGCATCTGCATAAAACAGAGGCTGTCAACTGAGAAGTCTGAAGATGTCGCACGACAAAAAAAATTGCTTAGTGGCAATAAAAACACCACCATACACTTTCTGGTTTTCAGGACAGAGGTCACGGGACAGCCAGTGCAATGGCATTTGACCTTTCTATTCTGCTAAATGTGCTGGTTGGAGTTGAAATAAATCTCTTATTGAAACAGATAGGTTGCAATATTTAAGTGGCACGGTCTCATACAAAAATGTACTTATTTTAACAAAGGATTAGATGGATGGCTTCCTGGGAACCTTTCTATATTTAGAAGTACATGCTTAATGATAAAATTTCCCATAGAAAGAAATGTAAAGCATTTGTAAAGCCGTGCCTTTGAGAAAGTCTGTGCTGCCTTCCTCCTCCCCCTGCCCATGCAACCCGGGTATTTCCCCCAAAGATCCTCGGAGGTGTCGTGGTTATGCATTGGACAGAGA
>PVJH01008463.1:38097-85255 GCA_004026705.1 Nesogale talazaci | reverse complement strand
GGTCACAGGGACCAGTGTTGCCCCCGTCCCATGCTGGTTAGTGTGTATTATCAGGAGACATTGAATGATTGACTCAGGGCTATGGATTCAGAGGCCGCCCAGATCACATACATCCTTGTTACTGGAACTTTGTTTAATCTTGTTCTTTTTCCTCCAGTCTTATCAAGCGCCTTGTCCTGATTTCATCCCTCGCCACCCTGCTACCCTGTGTCCTCAGGCCAATAGCAAAACCCACAGCTGGTTAGGGCAGACTGCCCAAGGGAAGTTTGGGATGGTGTGCCTTTGCAGAGTATTTTTTTGTCATCTAGCCTCATGGGGCCAGTGGGTCACACGGGGCTGCTAGCTGAAGAGCTGGGTGTTCTGACTGCCCAGAGGAGCCCCCGCAGATAAAGCCTGGCAATCTCAAACCTCGCTGCCACCTGTTAGTGCTCATGGTCACCCCACTGGCCACAGACGGCCGGCTCCATGGGTTTTCAAGAGTATGAATCCTGACAGGAGCACACAGCCTCGTCCTTCTCTGGCCTTGCGAAGCAGTCCAGCGCCTCACCAAAAGGGCCATGACAGTGACCCGACTAGGACACAGTAAGAAGCCCTGGTCGTGTAGAGGCTATGAGTTGGGCTTTGATCCACAAGGTCGGGAGTTCAAAATCACCCGCGCGCGAGAGAGAGAGAGAGAGAGAGAGAGAGAGAGAGATCAAATACAGTACAGCTGCCCCTGTGGGTTTCCATTGCTAAGTCTTCACGGGGACAGAAAGCTTCGTCTTTCTCCCACAGAGCCCCTGTGCGTTCAAACTGCTGACTGTGGTTACCAGCCCAACTCCATCATGCAGCAGGCCCCTTCCTTCCCACCCCCCTCCTCCCCATTGAAAAATTTGTGGAGCAATTCCACTCTGGTCCACATGGGGCACCCTTGAATCAGAATCAACTCCTGGACCTGCAGTACTGCAGGTCCAGCCTCAGAGCCTGCTGATCTCGGGCAGGTCCTGCCCTGTCTCCAGGGTGCTGAAAGGCCCTGCTGGGAGAGACACAGAGATAGCAGGTCACCGTGGAGCGCATGATAAGACAAGAACCACATCTGTGCATATCTGCGGAGTTCCCAAGATGGCTGGCTGTGCAGGTGCCAGGACTCTTCTGGAAACACCTGGTGCACTTTCCCAAATGACCTCCAAGCCAGAGGTCAGACAGCCACGGGCAGAGAGCCCTGTCAGGAGCCCAGGTGTGGCCAAGTCTGGATGCTTTATTCAAGCATTTAATACCAGCCCTGCCCCCATCCTTAATGAGAGGCAGCTGCTGGGGCGCAAGTGGACCCCAGCTTAAGACTGGACAAGGCCTGCCCGAGCCCACGTGCTGGGGGGGGGAGGGGGGGAGAAAGGGGGCACTTGGATTGAGACCGCTGAGGTTTCAAGGTGTTGGGGGAGGGGGAGGAGTCACCACCTCCCAGAGAGAGCTGGGAGCCCAGCTGTTGGCTGCCTGGCTGAATTGTGTCTGCTCTGCAGAGGAAAAGAACGGGGTGGGTTACAAGTCCCCCCTCCCTGTTCACCTGATGCATAAGAATTTTGCGGTAAGACTTCAGCTTTACAAGAATATGCAACAGAAAGAATAAGGGAAGTCGGCGATCCAAAACCTTGAGGGCTTTGTGTGTTTTGGTGTTTCTTTCTTTCGCTTTTTTTTGGTTCTTCTAATGTAAAGCAGTTCCAAGAAAAGTGAAGTCATGGCCCCGGTGGCCGATTCTCAGTTCTTAGAAGGGAAGCAGAGTGGGGGAGCACACAGCCGCACTGTCTGCTGGGGGGCGCTCTTGAATGCACCAGCTTTGATTGGGCACTAGGGAAAAACACAGCCTTACCCCCACCCCCAGCCCCCACGCACCCAGATGCGTCTGATGATGTCCAGAGGACAAACCAGCTGAAGCAGAGAAAGCAATTAATATTCACAGGAGCCACCACTGTTCAGCGAACAGATTAAGGCAGCCACTTCCAGAATAGTTGCTTGCAGTCTAGGGACAGGAGAACACACAACACTTCACCACCACCCCCACCTCCCACTGTCTTGGCCAGGTAGCAGCAGCCCCCCACTGACAGCTTCAACAGCGGGGCCCTCATGGCGAGAAAATCTAAAAAACAAACCCATTGCCAGGGAGTCAAATCCAACTCCTATCACTCCACTCCTGTCCACCCCCACGGGTTTCCAGACTGTCCTTCGTCAGGGGAGCAGAAAGTTTCATCTCACTCCCTTGGAGCAGCTGGTGGAGTCAAACTGCTGACCTCGCAGGGAGCCGCCGGCACTGGAGCCCGTGTCTGGGGCTCTTGGCTACCTGCGAGCAGTCTAGAAGCTGGTTTCAGGTGGGGGTGCCACAGCCAGCAGACTTCCCTAGATGACCTGACCGCATTGACCACAGAGCCAGCTCAAGGGGCTAGACCCCAAGATCCCCCATCCTAATTTAAGCGGGTAGTAAATGCTTTAACTCAGGAGCTGTCCCAGCAAAGAGGAGCCTAAGCAGCCGTGAAGGCAAGTACCACCACGTCCCGGGGAGACTCGGAGGGCCCAGGGATGAACAAAGGTTGACGAAAGCATGGATTTAGGTAATGCGCACGCATCACCGTGAACTAACTCATTACGGATCCTTGGCGGTGCAGTGAGTTAGATGGAGCGCTGCTAACTTCAAGGCTGGTGGTTCAAAGGTATCAGCAGGTCCTCAGGAAAGAGAGACTTCTCCCTTAAAACATGAGTTGCAGAAACCCACAGGGACAGTTCTGCTCTGTCCCATAGGGTCACTGTGAGGCAGAACTGACTCAATGATAGTGGGTTGATTCGTTAGTTGTTAAATGACTGAGCCAGGAAGTACACGATGCTAAGGGGAGGGACTGTGTGGCGTAGGGGAACTGTAAACCTAAAACTGTTCTCAAGAAAGTTTTAGTTGTGGTTTAAAGGTTACTGAAAGATGTGAGATGTCATTAGTCCTCCCAGCCACACTGATGCCCCGCTCCCCGGCCCTCCATACAGACCCTGTGTCAAAGTTTACACCCCCCTCCTTTGCTTTCCCTCAGACCAGGGCAGCGTACTCAGAAAAGCTTGCCAGCGTGCTTAGTCACACAGCAAGTTTCAGGTCTGGGGGGCTGGCCGAGCTGTGCTGAGAGCCCCCAAACTGCAAGAACACAGAGAACGGGCTTAGAACTTCCAGCAAGCACAGACACATAGAAAAACAACATCACACACACACACACACACACACACACACAAATAATGCATACTGCATATCTTCCCATGAAAATTTCTAGGTTGAAAACAGCATATGAATTTTTTTTATATTGCTGGTCGAACATGCAGAGACAAGCCATCAGAACACGGCAATACTCAGCTGTCATAAAAAGAATTCTAACAGAACACCATAAACTGAATTGCCACTAAGCTCACCGTAACTCCCTCCACAATGACAGTCCATGAGGCCTATCCAGTATGCAGAGTGCAGCACCCCAAGTCAGACCAAGCCCTGAGATCCAGGTTGTATCCGGAAAGCCGAACACCAGTACAGCTGGATCACCGAGCAATGTCTTTCTGCCTGGAGCAGCGTGTGTGTGTGTGTGTGTGTGTGTGTGGACTCCCTTAAGCAATCTCTGTGGGATCCCCGGGCAGCAGCAACAGGAAATTCAGAGAGGACGCTTGGGAGCAAGTGAGTCTCCTGGTAAGGGAAGGTGTGGAGAAGTGTATACATACGCTGACTTGTATATGGAGACTGCTGACTTGATGTGAGTCAGTGGCATAAAAAGGTCAACCAAAAAATGCAAGGAAAAAAACCAGGCAACACAAATGACGAAATGCTGTTTATTATGATGCTCTGAAGTGGGAAATGCCCCCAAACTCTAAAAGCATTCTGGAACATGGCTCCACTGATCACAGTTTTAAAGGACAGAGGCCTGGACAGTAAGCAGAAAGCAGCACGCCAGGTCAGTCCCTGACAACAAAACAATGACTCTGAGGAAAAAGATGGCGGAATTCTGCTGCCAGGGGCTGCTCTTGGTGGTGTCTTGGTGGGTCCACAGTCCGACTGAGCAAAGTCTGAGAACGTCTGGGCTTCTCTGAGGGAAGAGAGGCAGGAGGGTGGGCTGGGCCGGCTGCTGGAAAATGCCATTTGACTTGCAGATGGGATCCAGGGTCACGCATGGAGAAGGCCAGGGCGTGATCTGAGTCTTTTTGACTCAGGTTGCATTCAGGCCGGGAACCGCATTTTAATCACTTCAGGAAAGGCTGGAGAGCCAAACTTGGCCTTGTTTAAAAAAAAAAAAAAAAAATGGAGTCATGGAAAAAGTAACTTCACTCGTACATTCTGGAATATGCAACAGGCGGTTTCTGTGTGCTTGAGAGGGAGAAGGCATTCACACACGAACGAGGGAAAAAAAAAAAAAAGGCCACATCTGTTTTTCATCAGCAACACATCCCAGGCGAGGGGCAGTGCAGGCTGCGTTAGCTAAGTATCCTGGCATCAGAAAACGCCTACATCCGGACTCGGGGAGCAACTCAGGCTTCTCAGAGACTCTCTGGAGAAACAGACATGGAATGAGGTTGATGAAACCCGGATGGCAGAAGTGCCTAACAGGGCCTGGCTTTCCGCTGCCTTTCCCCACCGTTCCTGGCCCCGCTAGGGCAGAGTCCGCTGTAAATCTTCCACTTCCAGGTCCCACATGCCGTGGTGGATGGGGTTATCCGAGAGGTCTGTCATCTTCACGGCCTGCAGGCACGGCTCGGGGCGGCACGCCTGCAGCGTGCCCATGACCATCACATACTGTCCTGGGAAGAAAAGAGCCCAGCTGAATGTCCATAGCACTCGGGGCCCCAGAGAAGCACCCCCTGCAGAGAGCCCGGCTGCATCAGCGACAGCCCCCGCGGGAAGGACTGTCTGATCCGCCCGAGTAACACGCGGGCGGTCAGTGGGAGCCCTGGGCGCACTGTGGGTCCGGCTGCTCAAACGTAAGTCGGTGGTTCGTGTCTACCAGGCGCGCCGAGAGGAAGGTGAAGCTGTCTGTCCCTGAGCCATTTACTGTCTTGGAATCTCTGAGTCATAATCAACTTAGTGGCAGTGGGTTTGGGGTTTCAAGGCAATCATTCTTACACTCTCTCTCTCTCTCTCACACACACACACACACACACACACACACACACACACACACAGTTTTTGTTGGCTACCATGGAGTTGACTCTGACTCACAGTGGCTCCACGACAGAGCAGAAGTGTCTCCAAGGTGTCTGCCTGGCCGTCATCTTGATGGGCGCACAGCCCCAGGCCTTTCTCCCGAGAAGCTGCCGGGCAGGTTCAAAGTCCTACCCTTTCGGTTCTCGGTCAGAACGCCAGCCGGGCTCATACATAGTGACCGCACGCACGCACGCACGGACGTTTCTACATAAAGTCTCTCACACACATTTAACATGGAAAATGCCATGTGGATCTTCTCTTGCTTCTGATTTTAAAATGCTCCATAAATGGCAGCCCAGTCTCACGCTGAGAAGATAATTACAGCCTCGGAATGGCGAGTCCTGCCATGCAAGACGGAGTGATAACTGGATGGCGCTGTTTCTGCTCCAGGGCAGGGGCAGACAATCTGCGCTTTGTCAGTCCTCCTTTGTTCAATGCTAGATAGGGGGCTGGTCTCTGCACACAACCCAACTCTTTCTCCAAACACACCCCAGTGGCTCCCAAACACAGCATCTCCACTAAGTGTTGCCAAGAGTCGGAGGGCATCAGTGTCCCCCTCACCCCCAGTGGTGCCCACTCCCAAGTGTGCAGGTAGGACCCACACCTGCCCCCTCCGCTGTATCCCCACCACTGGCTGCGTGCATGAAGGCCAATCCACAAGAGGGCAGGCTGTCACAGAGTGATCTAATGCCATAAGGCAAATAGCGCTCCTTGAAAACACAACTTGGTCAGTTGCAAACAAACACACACACACACACACAGAGAGAGAGAGAGAGAGAGAGAGAGAGAGAGAGAGAGAGAGAGAGACCACTGAATGCCCTATGAGGCTGCCTTTATCCACGGGCCAGGCGAACTCCAGGGCCCGGGGCTCTTTGGCTGACAGAAGCCAGGCAGGTTGATACCTGCGCCCTCCGGTCACCCTGGGTGGGCTGCTCTGAACCCACTCCCGCCCCTCTGCTGGAGCACATCACAGCATGCCTGAACGTCATTCCAGATGCCTGTGGCGCCTGCTGACAGGCCCCACAGTGCTGGTCCCGACCCAACTCTCCCGAAGGGTGGTCCCAAGCAGAGGCTGATCTCGAAGGTGCGTGAGCTCCCAGGCTTCCCTGGGGGCCTCCTCTGGGGTTAGGCAGGCTGGTGGCTCAACGCCTCGGTGTCAGGGTCCAGCTGTGCTCCAGAGGTTTGGGCGAACCTCTTCTGGAAGGAGCTGGTTCCTCAGAGGGGAGGTTAGATGTCTCCAAACGTCCAACTTCTTGAAACTCCCTCATCTCTACTAGCAACGCCTCTTCTGCCTCAGGCTTCTCCCTCACATCTTTGAGTTTCCTAGTTAGCTGTAACTTCTCCCAGAATTCACAAACCATCAAGGAAGGGGCACATATGGCTGTGGAAGCTGGCAAGTCCCACGTCTGAGGGCCAGGCATTAGGCTGGAGGCGGGATCCAGAGCACTGACCCACATAGTGCATGCCGACCTTACTATCCCACTGGACACCTGCGGTGGTCGTTACCCAATCGCCTATCAACCGGGGGGGGGGGGGGGGGGCAGTATGAAGCGTGAAGGGGTGGAGTTTAGCCTACCAGGTCGCAGCTTGATGACCTCCTTTGGAGGCGTGATGGGGAATAAAGAGCTCACTGGACAGCAGACCCACTCTCTCTGCCTTCCCTTTCCTGCTGTTGAGACACTCTGAGCGTTGGAGGAGCCATGTGGAGACCCACGCCGGCGTGGAGATGCTGCTACTGCCACTGCAGCCACAAGACTTTCTACCCACCAGCTTGCGAACTTCCTGCATCTGGCATCATTCGCATGTGCTGCATGAAGCGGGAATGTATGGATTAGTCTTGGACAGATGGGCTCAAAGCAGATTTACAGAACTGATCTGGACTGGACTGGGGTGTTTTCTCAATATACCACTGTTCTTTGATACAAAGTTCTCTCTTACACATATAGGAGTGTCTGAATGTTTCTCTAGTCAACCTAGACTAACATACCTCCTTCATGAACAAAACAACAGACAACTCACTCCCACGTGGGGCTATCATGACGGGCATAAAAGCAAGGATTTGCAATATATCACAAAAAGGAAGATAATCCTATCACAAAAAATGGAAGACAGTGACTTCATTACATAATTGCCAAACCAACAACAACAAAAAAAACCAGAGCTCAGGCAAGCTGACAAATAACCTTAACCGTTAGATAGGCCATATTCCTCATTTGTATTAGCAGGCCATTTCTCTTGGGTCAGTCCCACGCACCTTGTTTGCAATCGTCCCACCCAACTGTGCCGAAGTCAAAAAGACAACGCTCGTGGTTGGAAGGTGCTGTCAAAGTAGTTCCAAATCAGCCACAAAAAAAAAACAAAACACTCCCCGGCCCTGGGCCATCCTCACAAGTGCTCTGATGTTGGAGCCCAGGGTTACAGCCAGTCAATCCACTTTGTCGAGGGGACTCCTCTTGCCATGCCCCTTCCACTTTACCATGCACGATGTCCTACTTGCTAAACTGTCCAAGGTACACGAGACAAAAGCTTACCTAGCGTCCTTGTTTCTAAGGAGCCCTCTAGTGATACTTCTTCCAAAGACAGATTTGTTTGTTCTTCTGGCAGTCCACGACACTTTCAGTATTCTTCCCCCGCACAATTCAAATGCACCCATTCTTCTCTGGTCTTCCGTTTCAATGTTTTCTTCTGTATATGAGGCACCTGAAAAATATCATGGCTTGGGTTAGGCACCACGTAGTCCTCAAGATGACAGTCTTGTTTGTTTTTAGTTGTTTTTTTTTGGGGGGGAGGGGACAATCACTGCCCTCTGCTGGGAGTGGGAGGCCCAGTCTTGCTTCTGGAGAGCTGTTGCTGGATGTGAACCGCCAACCCAGCGGGCCGCAGTCCCACACACAACCACTAGGCCACCAGGGCTCAGCCCACCCCTAAGGTTTTTTTTACATTTCATTGCAATCCATAGTGAAGTCCATAATCCTCAATCTTCGTTGGCAAATACTTCCATGTCCTCTGGGCTTCCAGTGAAACAAGGGCGTGTCATGTGCTAATCCCACGTTGTTAACAACTTCCTTCCCATCCTGATGCTGTTTTTCATATTCACATAGTCCAGCTTCTCGGATATCTGCTCAGCATACTGACTAAGTATCCTGTTTGAATGGCTACCTCTTGGTCCGTGTCTAGGTTTCACATGGGTACAATGAAGTGCTCTAGAATTGCCATTCTTCTCAATATTAAGTTCCTTATGATCCACATAGTCTAATGCACTTGCGCAGTCCCTAAAAGACAAGCGAGCATCTTTCTGGAATTCCTTGCTTTCAGCCAAGAGCCATCTGATGTCAATAACGATACCCTCGCATACCATGTGGTGAGAAGGGCCATATGAAGTAATTGAATGCACTGCAGGTTTTCCATAGCTGATCTCTCATGAGCAGATGACCAGGCCTTTCTTCCAAGGTACCTCTACTCCTTGCCATCCACGTCAAGTCTGACTCAGAGCAATCCTGGAGGGCAGAGTAGAGTTTCTGAGACTATAAACCTTTTTTTTTTTTTTAACTTTTTCTTTTGGTGTGTGTGGCATCACTGCCCTGGTGGGAGTAGGAAGCCCGTAGAGCTGCTGCTGGATTCAAAGTGCCAACCCTGTGGGTCGCAGTCCCGCACACAACCACTAGACCACCAGGGCTCAGCCGAGATGATAAATCTTTATGGAAGCAGAAAGCCTCCTCTTGCTCCTGCACAGCGGCTGGTGGCTTCAAACTGCGGACCTTGCAGATTACAGCCCAACTCATAAGCCCCTACGCTACCAGACCTTGACCAGGTGGCTCTGGGCAGACAGAAACCTCCAGCCTTTCCCTTCGCAGCCAAACATGAGCGCCTTTAGACTCACCCAGAACAACTGCTCAAGCACATCCATACGCACATCCATCCATACACACATACAACCCAAACACAAAATTCACTGTCACAGAGTCCACTTCAATTCACAGTAGTTCAACAGGGCAGATTGAGAACTGCCCCTGTGGGTTTCCAAGGCTGTAAATCTTTACAGGGGCAGAAAGCTGTAGTCTTTCCTCATTCTTTCATCTCTCTTCCTTAGAGCAGCTGGTGGACTTGAACCACTGCCCTGGTCAGCAGTCCAACACATCAACCGCTGTGCCATCAGAGTTCTTTGGGTTGGGTACTCAAAAAGTTTAACTGCCACCCACTTGTTTCCAATTCAAAGTGACCTCACAGGACAGAGAAGAACTGACCCCATGGGTTTCCAAGGCTGTACTTATTTTTTTTGGGGGGGGGGGCCATCACTGCCCCCTGGTGGGAGTAGGAGCCCCAGCCTTGCTCCTGGAGAGCTGCTGCTGGATTTGAACCGCCAACCCTGTAGGCTGCAGTCCCGCCCACAACCGCTACACCCCCGGGGCTCAGGCCTGGCTGTGCATTGTTACTGGAGCAGGAAGCCTCATGTTTCTCCCTCAGAGGTGCTACTGGGTTTGAACTGCTGACCACGTGCTTAGTAGCCCAAAACATAACCCCTTACACCAGTGGGGCTCCCAGACTGGTTATTGGTTCCCACTACTCCTACCCCTGCAGCTTCTGTCCACGGGGTCGCCTTTTCTTCTCCCACCCACTCACATCTTCATCCTCTGGTCTCATCAACTTAAAAAACCCTTTTCCAGCTTCCTAACACTTCCTCTTCACAGCTGGGCCTTCGGGACCCCGCAGCCGGAACTCTCACGCGATGATTGGTCTCCCCCGACAGTGGGCGCCCCGCTGCATCAGCATCACTGTTGAATTGGGCAAATTCTTGGCCCCAGCCAAAGCTGCGCGCTCGGGAGCCCCGGGTTCAAACCCAGCCGCGCCTCGCTGAAAGAGACTGCTGGATGAACCCGGTGTGTGCGCCATGGGTTCAATAGAAATAAGCTCTGGGCTGCAAAGCCACAGGGCGGGCGGCTCCAAACCACCACCCGGGAGAAAGAGGAGCGCTCGGTTCCCATCAAGATTCGGCTTCGGAAACCTTGCCTCGGGTAGATCTGCGTCGGAAGAGACCTGTTGGCAGAGGAATCGGCATACAGGGGAGACAGAGAGCAACGTGCCGGGGAGCGGCCACCTCTAGGTGCAGGCAGGGAAGAAACATTCCCAACACGTGAGGGCCTTGTTACAAGCGCAGACACCTGCAGGGTCCCCGAGAGCCGTATTCCTTAAACACTCTGCTTGGCATCAGATAAGCTGGGGTGGGGCGGAGCTGGGAGACAGCTTGCGGGGGGCACGCGCGGGCAGAGAGCACAGCTGGCAGGGCGGCTCCCTGCCTAGCCTCAGACGCCGGGTTCGAATCCGCTCTCGGGCTCGTTACCTGGGGCGAGGCAAGGCCGCCCGCGCGGCACCCGCTCCAGGCCGCGCACCAGGAAGGCCCCGCTCGGGTCGCGCAGCCGCGCCTCGCCGCCGCCCGCCGCCACCACCTGGCCCTGCATCCACACGGCCGCCAGCTCCAGCGGCCCGCGGCCCGCCCGCCACAGCCGCCACGCGCCCGGGGCGCCTTCCACGTCGCGCCGCAGCTGCCCCGCCAGCACTTTGAGCGGCGGCGCCCGCGGCAGCCTCACGCCCGCTGCGCCACCCGTGGGGGACGAGGAGTCTGCCGCCATTCCGTCCTTCCCGCTACGGCCCGTGGGCGGGGACCGCCGGGCTCGCGGCCACCAATCGGGAGCGTGCTCGCGGGGCCGGCCAATAGTCGGGGGCCGGAGGCGGGGACTCGAGGCGGAGCCCCGCCCCCAATCCGCGCGCGCAAGCCGCTAGCGGCTGGGAGCAGACGCCTCCAAGCTAGCAGGGAGTGGGTGTGCTAAATTAAGAGGGCATGAATAATTAGGGGAGTGGTTCTCAACCTTCCTCATGCCGCGACCCTTTAATATGCTCCAACCGTAAAATTATTGTCGTTGCTACTTCCTAACTGTAATTTTGCTACTGTTATAATGTAACTATCCGATATGCAGGATGTAGTTGCATTGTTACAAATTGAACACAATTGAAGCATAGTGATCAATCACAAAAACAATATGTGATTATTGTGAAATATTTATTTCTCATGACAAATAAATGAAATTTTGTTTCGAAGCATGGTGTAGCGTGGCTAACAGTCTTCATGCCATGTACTCAGATGAGGGCGTGTCTGCAGGTGGGCGGACCCGCCTGGCGATGATAGAGGAGCGGTGTCCGGGTTCCTAAGACCAGGGAGAAATATGTGTTTTCTGACGGTCTTAGGTGACCCCTGTGAAAGGGTCGTTCACCCCCAAAGGGGTTGCAACCCACAGGTTGAGAACAGCTGAAATAGAGGGTCACTGACTCTCTCCTTCAAGCTTGCTCAGATTTCGGTGTCCATGCCTATCAGCTGGAGAATATGATGATTCACGTCGTTTCGCTTGTACTTTTGGCCCAGCAAGAGTCCAGGAAATGAACAGTAACGCTGTCATAAAGGAATGCTTAATTTACCCAGGACGGCCAGTTCAATCAGGTGGCAGGGCTACTAAAATCCCTTTCCTTTTATGATTTTATGGATTGTATTTGACTAGCATTATAAAATTACAAGTTAGTAAGACATGGTGTTGTCTGCAAAAGAAATACCCCACTGCTCTGGCCTGGATTGCCCCTCACCTCGACCCAGAGCAGAACGGCCCCACAGGGTTATCAAGGTCCGCAGCGTTAAGGAAGCAGACTGCCCCATCGTCCTCTCTCGGGACTGGCTGGAAAGTTGGATGGTTTGGTTGGCAGTCCAGCCTTACCCACAAGTCCATCACCCACACAGGAACGCACTGGACGAACTCATTCTAAAAGGCTTCCAGAAGGACATCTTAGAATAAGGAGATGGAAGGGACTTGAAGAAACCACCATCGCTTTAACCATTCTTTGAAATTCCTGAGGATGCGGCACACAGCTCACAAGGTATCTGGGCCACGCTTGTAACACGCTGCTCCGGAATCGGCGCTTTCCCACATCAACAAGGCTCTTCTGCTGCCTCCTGAATGAGACTCTGTTTGGCCCGCCACACATGGAACCCGCGTCCTGTACTTGGACACGGATTCCTTACAGATACAGACACTGTGAGCCTCCTTAAAGCGAAATCTTTGTGCACTTCTTCCCCAGACATTCCTGGGAATGGAACTGCCCCCTCATCGGCAAACGCCAGGCCCCCCACCCAAACCCGCCACCCTCCCAAGCAGGGCTCCTTTCCTCCGAGATGCTGTCTTCCCCTGCAGTGTCCCTAGGGTGGTCAGCGGGGACTTGGTTTCTTGAAAGCAGAGATCAGGCCCTGAGCCAGGCCCTGGGCTAAATGCTTTGCTGGAGCCATCTTAAGGAGCTCCCACCCCGAATGACCGTGGTCTGCACAGGGGAGGCTGAGAGTGGGTGGTGTGCCCAGGGCTGCAGGAGCCCCTCGGTGGGAGCTGCCCTGCAATGGGGCTGGTGAGTGAGCAGGATCTGGTAGGAGGGAGCAGCCGTTCTGATGGAGGGCCTGGGGAGTGGTAAGAGAGGGAGCTAGGCCTTGTCTGAGCAGGGAGTCCTGTGTCAGTCCTGGCCTTCCCATTCACCCTCCAGCCCTACTAAGCCCATCCGTCCTGTGTTGCTGGCCTGTGACTCTCTTTTTCCCAAGCACAAGTCCGCGTGCTTTGGCCCTAGTGGACCATTCAGATCCACGAGGCCTTGCGTGCAGGTAGAGGGCAGGGGCTGAGTGGGGAGAGGGCAGGAAGCAGCAAGCAGAGTAGAAACGGAAGGGTGGAGCTGGAGGGGCAGTACCTGCACAGCCCCGTTGTACAGATGAGGAGACAGAGGTTCAGGCTTAAGACCGCATGGCTGGTGAGTGGCCAGGCCAGGACTCAAAATCAAGTCTCTCTGGCTACACTGGGTGCTCCTTGAGTCACACATGCCATCATCCTGACCCACCCTGCCCCTTTTTCACATTCCTCTCTGTCTGACATGTCTCTTCTCCACTCACATCAGGTGGAACCTTCTTTGGACTTCAGCTCCTGCCTACCACCTAGACTTTCTGTCTCCATTCTCCAGTCCCTACCGCTACAGTGAATCTTCCCTCCCTCATCCCTGTGGGAGGGACCACCCAGAAGCACCACGGAAGAAAGAACTGGCTGCCTGCTTCAGAATAACTGACGGCTGAAACCCACAGGCTGGGAGTGGCCTGGTGATTTGGGCTTGTTTGGGTGTGGCGGCTTCAACCCAAATGGCTTTTGGGGCTGACTCACTCTTGGGGCAGGAGGTGGGAGTGGAGAGGGCAACTGGGTACTGTAGGATGCTTAGCAGCCTGCTTGCCCTCGTGGGTGCCGGTAATACCCCTCTCCCACATCAAGGCCAAATGTTGCCAAACTTATACGCGTAGGCCTGAATTACCCACTCTGTTGGAAGATTGGCAGCCTGACACAGCAGCCAAATGTCTCTTGTGGAGCAGAACGGTCCCAGGTGAGACCCCTGGACTGTGTCTTTCCTGAACCTTAAACACTCCAGCACGCTCTCTGGACCCCGTGCATAAGCACCCCATTCACTGCGTCCCTACAGGACAGAGCAGAACTGTCCATAGACAGTTCCGAGGTGGGGGGGAGGGGGTGGTGGGAAACAACAACCGAAAAATGAAGGTTCCGAAAACTGCAGATCTTTCTGGGAGCAGACAGCCTCCTTTTCTCCTTCAGAGTAACTGGTGGACTTGAACTACCACTTAACACCGCCAGGGGTCCTTGCTGCCTGGCCGGGGCTCAGCTTTCATCAGCCAGGCAGAAGGTGAACACTGAGGCGGCAGTGACTAGCTGGCCTGGCTCTGTCTTGATATCAAACATGCAGGGCAGCCGTGGTGGTGTGAGGTCAGCAGTTTGAACCCACCAGGTGCTCCATGGGAGAGCAGTGACGCTTTCTACTCCTGTAAAGAGTTAAAGGCTTGGAGACCCCCGAGGGCAGTTGGGCCAGGTCCATGAAACCACTATGAGATGGAACCCACCGGACGGCAGTGAGTTTATGGCCCACACTCAGTGGACACACTGCATGGTGATGCCACCTGGGCTCTGAGATCTGATTTTTCAGGACACTTAAATGTAAATCACTGTACTTGTTCATGTTCATGATTTGTTGGGGCCCTGGCTGTTAAGCTCTGTGCCTATGAAGAGAACGCTCTTGGCCAAGGGCAGGGGCCTGGCACCTCCTACAAAAGATCCAATTTTCTGCAGCCTTCCATCAACCAGGAGCTGTGAAACTCGGGTCTTAAGCTATCCAGGTGATCGGAGACCACTGGACTCTGCTGATCAGGCTGGGGGAGCCAGCCCTCCCTGGAGGCCCCCCCCCCTCCCCACCACCACCACTGGACTGCAGCCTCTCTGGGCCTGGGACAACCCCAACCTCCCACTGAATCAAAGACCCCGGGCAGGGCGTTTCATGGTCTCTGCTCCTGTGAGGGGGAATTCTGAGTCTGGCTTCACACTCTACCTACCCATCCCCCCACCCCTCCCAAGTGGGGCCCAGCCCCTGGGTGCCATAAACAGTCTCACTGCCTCTGCCAGTCTGAGAAGACGCACGACTCCATGTGGACGAGCACAAACATGTCCAAATGACAGAACCGTTGGGATGGAGAGATCGGTAAGGGGGCATTTCAACACGGTGTTTTTTTTTTTTTGGGGGGTGGGGAATGGAATAGAAAACAGAGTTATCCCATGAACTTGTATTCTGCCATGGAGCACGGGTGGCATGGGCTGTGAACTTCAAAGTCAGCAGTTCAAAACCACTTCGAAGGACTGATGCTTCTCTACTCCCATAGAGATCCAGTCTGGAAACTCACACGGTTCGACCCCTGCATAAAGCGGCTGTGAGTCGCCATTAACTCATGGCCATGAGTTTGGTTTTAGCTGGAGTTTTGCCAGGTACTCTGGGTTCAGCCGTGCCACATACCCCTTGGCCCCCGACCCCACTCCCCCAAAAATGTGTTGTAATGCCTACCCTCCATGCCCTGTGGTCCTTGTCTTATTTGGGATGCTGTCTCTGTCATGCTGATGACACGGAATTAGTGTAGGGCGTGTCTTGAGTCATTCTCTCACCAAGCATAAAAGGAGGAGACGGAAGCAGGCAGGAGGGAGAAGAGAAGAGGGCCTTCCTCCTGAGGTGACAAGGACAGTTTAAGTCCTCTCCCAGAGCATGCACTCGGAGGTCAGACCTCTAAACCTCCCAAGCTGTGAGAACCAGGAAGAAGCGATTCATTCGAACGATGGTGTTGGCAAAAAAAAAAAAAATATTCAAAATACTGTGCACTGCCCGGAGCAGTCTTGAGAGAAGCAGGGCCCTGATGTGCCTTAGGAGGGGAGAGTGGTGCGAATGCAGGGCCCGTCCTTTGGGCATGTGGTCGGGAGAGACCAGTCCCTGGAAAAGCACGTGCTGCTTGGTGGACTCGAGGGGGAGTGAGAACTGAGAAGACCTGGACTGCAGCAATGGGCTCAGACCAGGGAAACCTGTGAGGGGGTGTTTGGCGGCCGGTGTGTCCTCTGGTGACTCAAATGGCACCCAGCAACACACTGCCAGCCAGTTAGTGTCTGCGTTGAAGCCCCCTGCGGTGGTCTCTCTGTGACAGCAGCCCTAGAGAACTAAGACCACCAGGGTGGGGAGAGGGAGAAGAACTCGGGATGGCACCATGGCTAAAGCACTCAGCTTCTCACCCAAAGGTCAGACCCACCACGTACTCCATGGGAGAAAGATGGGCCAGTCTGCGTCCAGAAAGGGGACAGCGTGGAAAATGCGATGGGACAGTCCTACTTTGTCCTATAGGGCTGTATGAGTTGGACTTGACCAGTAGATGTGGTTGGGGGGTGGGGGGCAGTCTGGAGGTGGGCAGAGGGCCTGACTACAAGACAGCAGAGCAGAGTTGATCTTTGGGAGGAAGGGCCGGGGTGGTGGGGGTTCACTGAGCCGAATCCAATGTTAAGAGGACGGCTTCTGGTGACTTGATGGTTAAGGGCTCAGCTGCTAACCTGAAAGTCAGAGGTTCAAGTCCACAGGAGACAAGCCCTGGCCATCTGCTCCGGTGAGGTGACGGCCCAGACCACCAAGCCACGTCCCCGCGCATGCTGCTGGCTCACGCCGATCCCATGGGACGGCGGAGGGAGACTGCCCAACCCGAACGGGCCGTTCTGTCCTAAAGGGGTCGATATGAGTCAGAAGCAGTGCAGGGGCGCACAACAGACACACCTATGTTGAAACACACACGCACATGCATGCACACACGCACACACACACACACACACACACACACACACACAGAGCAGATGCACAACCCCAGCTAGAGGACTGACTCACACTCAAGGCCTGATTCAAATGTTCAGCCGTTTAAGAGTTCATGCTCTAGAAGTCCTCAGGTGGTGACCCGTGGGGGCAGGGGGCTAAGTGAAGGAAGTGGGGTCGTTAGCTCTGGCTTTCCGTTAATGGAGGTGGACTATTCTAGAAGCAACGTGACCACCACGGCTGGTTCCACGTAAAAGGCGGGAGTGGTGTCACCGAGCCTGACACACAAAGACTTCGGGACTGTCAGGCGGGGGCCCTGGCCACACAGCACGTGGGAGGGCCAGGCTGCTCACCGAAAGGCTGGGGGTTTGAGCCCACCAGCTGCTACTTGGGAAAAAGATGGGGCAGCCTGCATTCCTGAAGCTTCCTGGGTCCGAAGCCCTGTGGGCCTCACTTCTCTTTAAAGTGGTTCCCTTTCCTCTGTTTCACTGTGCTGCTGGTCTTCTTTGCCTAGCTCTTGTATGTTTCTTTGTATCTCCCGGATGGGTGAATCTTTAGAGATTGTAACTGGCGTCATGGCTTCTTGGGGTGTGGCGGGAGGTTGGAGGAAATGGGGAGCTAATGACAAGGAGTGCGGGAAAGAAGAAACTGTTCTCCGGATGACCGTGGTGATGATTTGCAACTCTTCCCCATATGACTGAACTCTTGACTTGTAGATGTGAACCATAGGCCAGTAAAACTGTATATTTTTTTGTAAAGAAAAGGGGCAAAAATTCTTTTTCTGCGGTGTGTGAATTTCACCTCTATTGAACAAAAAAGCTCAGCTGGACAAAAATTAAAAGGTACCTGGAGATGGTGGTCTCCTACGTCCATCCTAAGGAACCCAGTCCCCAGGGGGATGAAGGGACTGGCCCCCACACACACAGCACACGGCTGAGGCTTGGCCCTGACAGGGGGGGTCCTCCACAGCCTGCACCCTCCCCACCGAGGAGCGTGCCCAAATGAGCGCAACAGAAAGGCCCTCAGAGCTCCAAGCAGCCCTTCCCTCCCCTGCCGCAGCGAACCTCCCGTCAGTGGGATGGGATGTGAAGAAGACACATCCAAATCAGAAGCCCTGCAGTCCCGGCAGGAATTCTGTTTCCCCCCGGAGGATGAAGAAAGACTGCAGTCCAGGGATGGGGGGGAAAGTCCAGAGGATTTCCTGTCATGAACCCCCTTTCTGAAAATGAGCAGAGTTCTGTGAAAGTGAAAGTGTTCTGGAACACTGAGACATGGCTCAGTCCCTCCCCACCCCCCTTCCCGAGACCAGGGGAGACCGACTGACAGCGTTCCCACATTCCGTGTGTGGCCAGCCCAGGGATCCAGAAGGACCGAGGAAGCCAGAGAGGCCAGGACCTTCCTCCGAGGGGACACAGAGAGCAGACCTTTCCCTGGAGCTCTTGTCCCGAATCCAGACTTCTGGGCTCAGGGACTGAGAGACTCTCCTGTCTGCTGGGAACCCGCCCGGCTTGCTTCGGTGGCACCAGCCCTGGGTGACTGGCTACCACCAGGCGGCTGGGCAGCACTAGTGACTGGCCGGCTAGGATTTCTCTGATGTCCATGCAACCATCCTTGCAGCCGCTGAGATGCCGCCGAGGGCCGAGTCCAAGACCGTTCTATCCCATCGCCACCGTGCACACAACAGAGCAGAGCAGGGCCTGGCCCGGCACGGTGCTCACAACCGTTCTTCGGGAATGTGCTGGGTAACACCAACTAGCATGGCGGTCCCGGATGGCTGAGTGACACTGGATAGCGCGCCAGCACAGGGTGCCCGGGGAACGGAATCTGCTGTCCTGGGTGCTGTTGGGTTGGTTCCGACCCATCGCGGTCCCTGCCTACACTGCCCAGGTCTGTGCCATCTCACAGTGGTGCCTGGACTAGCAGCTTGCTGCAGTGTCCTGTTTCTGTTCGTGAGCCTTTCCGTATCTGGCAGTGTTTCGAAGCTGTGCAGACGGTCTTCAGCAGCTCCTTCCTCCGAAGTGGGCGACCCCGCCCTTCCTTCAGGGCCTGCTCTTCGTCGTCCGGAAGGACCACTGACACCTGTTCACGTTGGGGGGTGGGGCCTGCTGACTTGGGAAACACCAGTGACAATGGCCGGCATCAAAGCAGTGCACAGGCCACCACAGTGCGATAGACGGACAGACAGGGGGTGGACACAACGCCCCCGTGCTCAGGAAGATGGTGCATGCCCGGACTTTGGTTCACGGGCAGCTGACATGACCTCCCAGGTTGACAGGGTGTTTCCAGAGCGAGCTTGGAACGAGCGCAGGACACAGACATTGGGTGCACAAGATGACCCCTGGGCCTTAAGGCGCTTTCTCCAACCAGAATGCCTGGCGGCCCTGAATAAGGGTCATTTTCCAACTGGCCTAGGACTGAGGTTTTTTTGAGGGGGAAGTTATACCCCACTCCATAGGCTCACAGAGATGCCCTCCCCCACGTAGCTCCCTGCCCAGGCCCACACCTCTGAAGAAATCACACCTCACTCACTCTGAGCCCACGGGGAGCAGAGGAAGTGGGAAGCAGCCTTTGCAAAAGGCTGAGCAGAGAAGACTTTGCATGAACCCAGTGAGGCTTGCCTGCCAGACCCTGACTGTCCTGGGGGACCTGCGGGCAGAGGCCAGCTGCGGGGACGCCCAGAGCAGGGTCTCCGGGGAGGCCAAGGGGCTAGGACGGAGGCTAAAAGAACAAGGCAGGGTCTTGGCAAAGAAGCTCTATGGGGTGCTGGGATTAGCTGCAAAGGCCAGCACCAGCCTGTGGGGAGACTCGCTGTGGCCCGTTTTACAGAGAGGAAGACCGAGCCTGGTGTCCTTGTTGTCCGATCACTGACAGGTCTTCACGGGACGGCAGCTACCTGGCCAGCAGTGAGAACGCACACAAGGCCTGGGTCTGGCCTGCGGGACGAGATACTGGTCAGACTGCTCCCTGCCGGCCTCTGTGAAGGGCAGGAGCAGTGAAGGGCAGGGAGGGGACCTTTATCTGGAATGACTCTGAACTGGCGACACTCAGTCTGAGGCAGGCATGGAGGAGGAGCGTGACCAGGGCTGGGGTGTGTCTGAGGCGTGGTGCGGTCCGGCAGCAGGGCCTCAGGTCAGGAACCCCCGGTGGGAAATTGGTGATGGAGGGGGACAGGGTGAGCGTGGGGGTAGGAGGACCCTCTGGGGCAGGGATGGAGCCTCAGGGGCTTCCCAGCCTCTGAATGTCTGCTCAGCAGGGCACAGCGGCTTCCTTAGAACAAAGAATATCTGTGAACTCCCGGTGGGGAAACTGAGGCCTGGGCCTTCTCACTGCACTTCCTGCTCCGAGCGGATTCTTTCCAGTCTATATCTCTGGCTGCCCAGGTGACCCTGGGGACCCCCAGGGTGGGCCCCAGGATGTGCCCACATTCTCTGGTGGGCCTGCCCTATTCTCACCCAGCTTGGCAGTGCATGACTTCCCACCGGGCGGGTGGGGGGGGGGGGCAGCAAGGCCAGGTGTCTGACTCGCATTTACATCCTGGGCCGATCAACCCAGCACCCAGAGCTACTGCAGACTTCTGGGCCCCGGGCTCGGTTTATAGGAATTGGGGCCTCTGAGCAACAACAAATGTGAAAGCGAAACTCCCGTGTGCACACATAGGCACATACATGCACGGACACACCTCCACATGCACCCACCCAGACATGTGTACACAAAAGTGACCAGATTTTAAGCGGGACACCATTGACTGGGGCGGGGGGTGGTTTCTTGATTAAAAATCTGGTCTATAGGGAGCAACAAAAAGTTTCATAGAGGGGCTGAGCCCCGGTGGCGTAGTGGTTGTGCACGGGACTGCGGCCCACTGGGATGGAGGTTCAATTCCAGCTCCATGGAGCAAAGGCTGGGCCTCCTACTCCCACCACCAGAGGGCAGTGATGCCCCCCCAAAAAAGTTTCATAGAATGCAAAAATAGCATAGTACTATATTTTAATTTTACAGTGCTGCAGGACGTTGTTAAATTGTTAAAAAGCGGGGATGTCTGGTCACTTTAGGTACATACACACACACACACACACACACACACACAGTCAGTCTTGCTCCCTAAGTTCTGGTTCACACCCACACAGATTGATTTCAAACTCACTGGTTCAAACCGGTCTCTGCCATTAGCAGGAGGCTACAGATCAGTTTCCATGAGTTTTTCTTCTTGTTTTTCACAAGCGTTGTAAGGGCTCCTTGTCTACCTGGCTGGAATCTTGTTCCCAAGAAACCTCCACTCACCGCCCTCGAGCCCCTGCTGACTCCCGGCGACCCCTGTGGGTTCTGAGACTGGACCCGTTCATGGGTGCAGAGAGTCCAGTCTGTCTCCCTCGGAGCTGCTGGCAGATTTTTGCACTGCCGCCCCTGCAGATCACAGCCCCACAGGGACTCCTTGGTCTCGTGAAAATGCCTTGAAAACAAACAGACAAGCAAGTGCCCTCAGCGCACAGCTTCCGACGGGCTCTGCTGGGCCGCTCGGAGGGTGACGGTGACCTTGGGGGGCATCCCCAAGGGGTCACCTTGCTAGACTGTCTCCAAGGACCAAGGAGGGGGCCCCAGGGCGGGGAGGCGGACAGCTGTACCCGGACGGCCAGGAAATGTCACCACCACAGCTCCCAGCGAGGGGGAACTCTCCCCCCTCCCCTGGAGCTCGGTGTGCGAGCCTCTTCCGACTTGCCTGGGTTCCCCAAATCGAAAGAAGCTCCTCGAGATTGCAAGGACACTCAGAGTGCCTCCGTCTCCGGAAGGGCTAGAGCAGCGGGTCTCAACCTGTGGGTTGCGACCCCTTTGGGGGTCAAATGATCCTCTCACAGGGGTCACCTAAGACCATCAGCGAACCCATATTTCCCATGGTCTTAGGAACCCAGACACCGTTCCTCTATCCGTCTCCAGGCCGGTCTGCCCACAAGCAGCTACGCCCACATCTGTACCCGGCATGAAGACTGTGACCCATGCTACACCATGCTTGAAGACAACGTTTCATTTACTTGTCATTAGAAATAAATATTTCGCTGAGCCCTGGTGGCGTACTGGTTGTGTGCGGGACTGCAGCCCAAAGGGTTGACGGTTCAAATCCAGCAGCAGCTCTCCATGGAGCAAGGCTGGGCTTCCTACTCCCACCAGGACAGTGATGCCACACACACACACACACACAAAAGAAATATTTCACTATATACACAGTGGTTTTATGATTAGTCACTAGGCTTAAGTTGTGTTCAATTTGTAACAATGCAATTACATCCTGCATATCAGATCTTTACGTTATGATTCATGACAGTAGCAAAATTAGTCATGGAGCAGCAATGAAAATAGGCTGAGCCCTGGTGGTGTAGTGGTTGTGCATGGGACTGTGGCCCACTGGGATGGAGGTTCAATTCCAGCAGCAGCTCCACAGGAGGAAAGGCTGGGCCTCCTACTCCCACCACCAGAGGGCAGTGATGCCCAAAAAACAAAAGAAAAGAAAAGAATGTTATGGTTGGGGCGTCATTACAACATGAGGAGCTGTGTGACAGGGTCACAGCATTGGGAAGGTCCCATGGTCCTGTGGTCGCTGAATGCCGGTTCTCTCGGCTTCTGCAGTACTCTTTGACTCACTCCACACACACACCAAGGTGGCCTTGCAGGGGGGCTTCCCCAGCTGAGGGCCCACGTGGGGCTCCCACTCTCCCACAGCCACCCACAGGCCCAGCCCAGGGATTCAGAAGAGTCCTGCATGCACAAGGGAACTGCTTGGAGGGTGGGGGTGTCATCTCACATGTCCCCCAGATCAAGATCCCCCCCCACACACACACACAGATGGAGTTCACAGAGGTCAGTCTTAGCATGGAGAACAGTGCGCTCAGCACCCCAGGGCCAACCCCAGGGGGGCATTCTTGCCCCGCCCCCTCAGCCCACTGCCTCAGCCTTCTGGGCACCAAAGTTCACGGACCTGGGCTGGCCTTGTGCCAGTCTCGCCTTCTGCCCACCCGGAGTGCCCAGCCCTCCCTCCCCCACCTCCCCAGGAGCCCACCCCAGCAGTCCTGATGGTGGAGGGGTCCCGGTCTTCTATTTGCTAGCTTGGTGGCCGTTCTCCAGTGTATGTTGTCACCGTCTGGTCTTGTCCTGTTGACCCTGGCTCACGGTGACCTTGGACAAGAGAAGGGAACACTGACTGGCCCTGTGGTATCCTCCCAATTAGGCTGGTGTTTGAGCCCATGGTTGTAAACAGGGTGCCCATCCCTCTCCTGGAGGGCTCCCTGACCCGGCGTGAGGGCCTCTCCAGGGGCTGGTCTCGCCTGACAGCACGTCCAAGGTATGTGAGACGGAGCCTCGGCCTCCCCCCTTCTAAGAAATATTCTGGTTGTACTTCTTCCAAGATATTAACCCGTGCAACTTCCAGAATTCTTCTCCAAATGATTCTCCCAACGCTGAGTGTTGCAGGCAGCCAGCAGGTGCGTGGAGGAGCCCGTGGCTGGTTCCTGCAGATTTCCAAAGGCTGCGTTCTCTCTCCAGTTCTCACCGTGGCTCCCACCTTTGTCCCCCACCTTCCTGCCCAGGTTTCCTTTCTGCCAAAGGTGTGGGCGGAGCCACAGCGGGCCCAGAGCCATGCCCGCCACCCACCTGATCCCCAAGCAGGCCGGACTGCAGTCCCAGACACAGCTGCCCAGGCGGGTCTCAGTGTCTTCATCTGCAAAACGGATTCATGCTTTCAGGTGCCTGGCTGGAGTCCTGGTTTTCCTGGGACTGTGGGTGGTCCAGGGAGTCAGCGGGAATGGCAGCTCTGATGCCACCTGCGGCAGGCCAGGCTAGGCTGGGAAGGTAGGCCAGGGGCCCCAAGAGAAGAGGTGTCCCCGCGAGGAGGGGCGGCGTGGCTGACCGTGGTGGTTAGTGAAGTGCCTGTTGGTACAATGGAAACTGCCACGGGACTGGCTATCCGACAGGTGACTGCAAGTGAGGGTGTGTGTGTGTGGAGGGGTTCAAAGGCAGGATCAAGTCAGTGAGGGTGTCTGTGATGGGCCCAGTCTGTGTTGGGAGGCGCAGGGGAGGAGTGGGGCCAAGGCCAGCGAGCAAGGAGGTCCCAGGTCCCCTGCAGCCCAGCCAGCAGAGCTGCACGGGATATGGCCCCTCGGGGCGCCCAGTACCCCCTTTGAAGGCGTAATTCCACTTCCAGGAATCTCTCTGAAGGAGCTCTCTCATCCCACTGCAGGGGCTTTGTCTCCTGGCAGGGAGACTGAATGTAGATCCTCCCAGCACCTGGCAGGATGGGCTGTGGAGGGCGGGCACTGAGTGGGGCCTCGGGGCCTCGCTAATAGCCAGGTTCTGGGTCTGTGTCCTCCACATGGCATCCCGGCTCAAAGTAAAGTTTCATTAGCTGCCAGGCCGACTTTCTTTGCAAGCCCATGCCAGGGCTAGATTTCCTTCCTTAGTGTTAGCTGATGTTGCTGAATTCCTTCTCCAGGTGCCACCCACCCGACTCATGTGTGTGTGTGTGTGTTTATACATGCAGTATAGGTCTAGGGTGTGTCTGTGTGGGCATGTATGTATGTGTTGTGTATATGTGTGGCGCATGTATACATGTGGGGGATAAGGGCGTGTGTGTGTGTGTGGTATGTGTATATGTGCAGGATGTGTGCATGGGTGTGTCTGTGCATGTCTGTGTGGTGTATATGTGTGGGGGTGGGTACCATGACGTGTGTGGGTATGTGGTGGGTGTATATAGTGCATAGGTTTGGGTGTATGTGTGCTGTGTGTGGTATGCATGTCTCTGCAGTGTGTACACAGCAAATCCAGGGACCAACCCCATGCTCTGGGCGAGACTCTTGCTCTGCACCGAGCTACTCTGTGCCTCAGGCTACCTGTCTGCAACTCCGCCTCGGCTCTGCCCACCTGGCCCCAACAGAGGCAGGCAGGCCTGGCGCGTGTGCTGGAAGCATGTCCTGGGCTGGTTCTGCCTCATGCATGTCTGGGCACAGCCTGCACGGCAGGACTGTTGCGATCACCGCCTCATGGCGCCATTGAACAGGTGAGAAAGCCGAGACTTGGGGAGGACGTGGGGCTTGTTCAGGATAGCTAGATGGGGCACCACCCCGTCCTGACCCTCTACAGTCTGACAGGGTAGAGATGACAGGTGGGCCGCTGACTTCAAAGTCAGCTGTTTGAAACCACCAGCTGGCTCCAGAGGAAAAGACTAGGTTTTCTACTGCCATAAAGAGTCGGGCTATAAGATTGACCCGAGGGCGTGGCTTGGTGTTCTTTTTTTGTTTGGCGTTTGGAGGTCACGCAGGAACTGGACACACAGCATGTCCCTTCGGCAGCAAGCTGAGCTGAGACAGTGGTTTCTTTTCTTCTCTCCTGGAGAAGAGCAGGTATGATGGGCTGTGCAGCCCTCCAGGGCCTCGCCGACAAGGTCGGCTGGCGCCAGCACTCTTCCCCGAGGCCCCACTCAGATCCACGTCTTGAACCTTGGTCCAAGTTCTTCTTCAGAACCCGCACCCCAGTGCTCACAGAGCCCACTGCAGAAACAGCTCCAGTGTCCACCTCCAAATGACTGAGCAAATGGAGTCTCACCACCCACAGACATGGACTCGGCCATGGACCGGTGACATCTTGGTGCATGCTTCAACACAACGCACCAGGCAAATGCCAGGCTGCTGAGCAAAAGAAGCCAGACATAGGACCCGGGGCCCCGCCTCACTTCTCTGCAGGACCTAGAACAGGGTTGGGGGGGGGGGTGGCTTTAGCTGTCTGATCCACATCTCCACCTTTAGAAAACAGCATGCTGAATGGAGGCGTTTGTAATGTCTTCGTGTTCTCCATTTCACTTCTTTGGGTTCTAATATTGATGGCCACAGCTCCTCCACACTCACAAAATTCGTGATGAAAGGATTTGTTAAAGAAGTTAACAAATTATACTAATGGCCGTTGATGCTCGGGGTAGTTGTTTACCAGGACATGTTATAAGGTGTCAGGTCTGCTAATGAATGTCCAGAGGTGTGGACCATTCCACCGTGAGCCTCACCTGAGGGCAGTCCGTTCAAGCTTCATGATTCAGCCAGACTTCTGTAGGTCTTCCCCAATTAAGGGCCAGGGGGGCACCCCACTCCACAAGCTACAGAAGCACTCGTCGTCATTTGTTCTGTGGGAAGCCCCTGGCTGGGAAGCCCCTGGCTGGGTTCCATGCTCTGGCTCCTGGTCCTGCTGCTGCTCCCCTGATGCTGTAGCCGTCCTCTGGACCCGGGGGGTTCACTGTGCAGGGACCTCGGGTCCAGAGGACGTGATCTTGCTGGTGATGAAATCCCTCCTCCTGCTGCTCCGAGGGCTCACTTTACACACAACAGGATGTCAACATTGGGAGGTTCTGTCCTCTCCACAGGGGTTGTGATGAGTCGGGGGTGGGGGGGGTGAGGGGGGGCAGTCAATCACCATGATCAGCAGCCTCCTCCTGCACGTGGCCGGCCTACCGCTCCCCCATCCCCACCCCCACCCCCACCCCGGCAGTCACTGTCAGAGTGCTGGGCATGACTAGCCTTTGGCCATCTCTCCCAAAGGCACTCAGTTGCAGGTTCCGATGTTTGAAGTACGGCAAAGAGCCTCACGAGGAGCGGGGTGGAGGCAGTGGAAGCCTCTTTATACGCGATGGCTTTGTGGGTAAGCACTGGACTGCAATCCGCATGGTCGGCCGTTCAAAACCCCCAGCAGCTCCAAGGGGAAAAGCCTGGGCTGCCTACTCCGGTAAACAGCTACAGACGGTCGTGGAAACTCACAGGGGTGGTTCTGAGCCAGCACTGGCTTAATGGCAGTGTTTGGTCTTCTTTTCTGGTGGTGCGGTGGCTCTCCACTCAGCCACTGGGGCTTTGAACACTCCAGCTGTTTCTGGAGTCACTGCATCAGAAACCCTGGGGCGGGGGCGTGCAGAGGGGGGCTGGGACTCTACTCTGCCCCAGAGGGCTGTTTGAAGTCAGAATGGGCCCCATGATGGCAGGTGTGGTGGGGTAGGGGGGGGGGTCTACACTCAGGCTGGGGTCCCCCCAGCCCACCCCCCACAACCTCAACAGAAGGCAGCCTGTCATTTTCTGGGCAGAGGGTGGGTCCCGGCACTGGCATCGAGTGCCTCCCCCTCCTCCCCAGGGTTTAGGCTTCTCGCCTGGAGGTTTATTCACAGAACACAGTCCCACATCTCCTTCACTGCATCCGTGGGGGGTGGGGGGTGGGAGGGAGGCAGTCTGCAGTGGATGCCCTCCCCTGGAGCGTCCTCTCCCTCAGACTGGGCCTGGGGGCCTGAGAGTGGGGGCACTTCATGTTGGAGTCAGCCCCAGCCTGGGGAGCTACACCAGGAGGATGCAGTCAAGAGTTAATTAACAGGGCTGAGCCCTGGTGGCGTAGTGGTTATATGCCAGACTGCAGCCCACAGGGTTGGCTGTTCAAATCCAGCAGCAGCTCTCCAGGAGCAAGGCTGAGCCGCTTACTCCTACCAGGGGGCAGTGATGCCCCCCCCCCAAAAAAGAATAATTAACAACAGACCTGGGGAGCTTAGAAAAAACGTGAGCACCAATTCCTGAGTCACATAGTCTCCACTTCATGCAGCGCAGTGTGATCCCACAGTCTCAAGTGTGCCCAGGAGGCACCCTGGGGTGCAGTGGTCACTCTTTGGGGTCGGTGATCTGCAAGACGAGGTTTTCTACTCCCATGAAGAGTGACCATCTCAGAAACTCACATGGCAGTTCTCCCCTGTCCTGTAGGCTCGCTGTGAGTCAGCATGGTCGTGATGGCAGGAGTTTCCATCACCCCACAAGCTGCCAACACTTTAGTAGCTGTTCCTCTGCCTGGCAATCTCCCAGCTTCTTTGGATTCTCTCTGTCTCTGTCTCTCTCTGTCTCTGTCTCTCTCTGACTCTCTCTCTCTCACACACACACACACACACACACACACACTACAACACACACAATTTGCTAAATTGGAATCCCTCTTCCCAAGGTCCTTCATGACTGGTTTCCTAATCTCAGAGGAGGGCTTGGGATTTCCTCCTTTTTATGGTCAAACCAGGAACTCTTAAAGTGGGCTGAAGGATGGGGTCCATTTCCAGGAGCTGATCCACTTAGCCTGGGGAAGGGCAGCTGATAGAGCAGGGTTATGGCAGCCTCAAGATTCCAGGGCAGGTTTTACAGGCTCTGTCCTGGGGACTAGAAAGGGAAAGGGTATCAGCCCCGACAGGATGGCTGAAAAGAAACCCTCCCTCCTTCCACCATCCAGGCAGCAGAAGCGAGGCCTAGATGGCTCCGTCTCGAAGGAAGTTCGAATACGATGTGCCCTAGACTCCAGGGTGGTGAGATGTGTCACCAGGAGAGACCATTCCCTGAGAAGGGCTTCCTGCAAGGGTCAACAACCACCAGAGAAGACCCTGGTGAAGATGGGCTGGCCCAGTGGCTGCAACAGTGGACAGTGCCCAGGGAGCAACAGCCGGGTAGACAGCACCGCACCAGGCCTTGTTTTGATCTGTTGTACGTGCGACTGGATGGCACCAAACACCATCAGCGGGTGCCCGCTGTCAGGCTGGCACTGGGGAGCCCATGTGCGCAAGGCCGAGCCACTCTCCCACGCTGTGAACAGTGTCCGCTGACAGGAAGCGCCACTCTGCCTAGCAACAGAGAGCATGAAAGGGAGCCAGGCTGAGATGGAGTGTGGGTAAAGTGCTCCACTGCTCGCAGAATGGTTGGACATTTGGGTTCGCCCACAGGCACCTCGGAAGAAAGGGCTGGTGATCTTTGTCGGACACACCAGCCCTTGAAAACGCCAGGGGGCTTGGTTCTGCCCTGACACCCACAGGGAAGAGAAAGATGGCAAACCAAAAGGAAGAGGGGCCTGGGAGGGGTTGGGGAAAGGTAGGGGGGGGGGCTGCCAACATTTTTTTTTTTTTTTAATGAAGCGGTGGATTCCGAGAGGGGCTGCTGACCCCACGGATAGAATGAGACCCTCCCTCCACTGAAAGGCTTCCCTGAGCAATGCTCTGTGCTTCCAAGTCCCAGAGACTCCCCGCCCTGTGACCTCCCCGCCAGCACCACCACTCCATGGAGTCGTGATCTTGGAGAGAGGACTAAGTGCGATGTGGTTTCTCCTTGGAAAGCAGAACCGTATTTGAATCTGTTTTCTGAGCACCTGCTGTGTTTGCTGGGATCCCTGTGGCCCTGTGGGTATAGTATTGGACTGCTAGCCAAAAGGTCGGCTGTTCAAACCCACCCCAGGACTCCTTGGGAAAAAGGTGAGAGTTTCATTTCTCATCAAGATCCATAGTCACGGAAACCTCAGGGAGGCAGTTCTCCTCTTTCCTATCAAGCCTCTATGAGTGGACACCAGCACACGGCTATTGGGTTCTTTTGCTGCGTGCCAGGCACTGGGAAACCAGTCGTGACTCTAAGGACAATGTCGTCTAGTGGAGACCCAAGACACCAGACCCTCTGCAACCGAGTCCATTCCAACACACAGTCTATCTCCAGGACAGAGCAGAGATGTTCCCGTGGGCTTCTGAGCCTGTAAATTTCTTTTTTGGGGCCTGTAAATTGTGTGTGTGTGTGTGTGTGTGTGTGTGTGTGTGTGTGGCATCACTGCCCTGCTGGGAGTAGAAGCCCAGCCTTGCTCCTGCAGAGCTGCTGCTGCTGCGCCACCGGGCTCAGCCTGAGCCTGTAAATTTTTATAGGAGCAGAAAAGCCTCCTCTTTCACCCAAGAAGTGGCTGGTGGCTTTGAACTCCTGACCTTGTGGTTAGCAGGCCACTAGGCCTTCTTATCTGATGGAGAGGTGGGTAAAATTACAAAGCTGGTCTGGCTTGAGTCCCGGGTGGTGGCCAGGCAGCCATAGGGTCTAGATGATAAGAAGGAGCCAGTCTTTTCAGGCAGAACCCAGAGGCATGGGGATCCTTCCAACTCCAGTTACTGAAAGTCCCCCAGGGCTGGAGCCTCATGGAGATGAGGAGGCAGAGGAGATGGTATCAGAGAGGTAGGCAGAGGCGAGGTGAGAGGTCTCTAATTAGTCTTTCCCCATGGGTTTTGTTTTGTGTTTTGATGTGGGCTCCGTTTTGAAGACAGGACGGGGGGTGGACAGATTGCAAGCACATCTGGACAGGTCAGCGCGCCAGCAGAGTGGGAAGCTGGGAAACAAAGGGCCCTATTGCTAACTGAGGCCTGTCCAGACCTGGATGAGCCACTGGCATCTGTTTTGTCCAACAGAAAACTGGACGAAAGTTTCCTTCCACACAGACCTAGAGACATGGTTCCAGGCTTGCTGGCAATCGCCTAGTTTGACTTTTGAACAGACTCAGCCTGGGGCGTACAGACCTGCTCTTCCAGGAACGTGCGTGTGTGCATGCGTGCGTGCGTGTGTGTGTGGGCGCACGTGCGTTGAGCTACTGAGCGCCCTCAGGTACTGCCATGGTCCACATCCTCTTGGTCCATTGACGAGGAAGCCCAGGCTCACAGAGGCGAAGTGAGCCACGTGACAGAGATCAAGGTGGAATTGAACCCTGGGTGTGTCTGGCTGCCGTGTCAGTCAGCTCTGCTCACTGAACACAACCCATTCCTTCATTCACACTGACTTCTACTGAGCGAGGCCCTCCCTCTACAGGGCTTCTGAGACTCTACGTCTCAGGAGCAAGCCTCATCTTTCTCCTTCATAGCTGTGGGTTGGAACCGCCAATCTCGCAGTTAGCAGACCAATACCTGACACAAGACCGCTGTGAGAAGCACCTAAGGTGGAGGGAAATACAACAAGATGGTTGTCAATTCTGCCTGGCAGTTGTGTCTCCCCACGTTTGACCAAGGCCCTGGAGGAGCAAGACCTGTGAACGGTATGCGTATAGAAATGTACTTTAAGGAAATGGCTTGTGTGACTAAGGAGTCCCAAATCTGTGTGTGGATCAGGCATCAGGCTGCGGGCTCCTGACTCATGTGCTAACAGAGCTGACAAACCCCCAAGTTAGTTGGTCGGACTTTGGTGACTCCCCAGATCTGCAGGTTGATGCTCTAATTGCACCTTTAGAAGGCCATTCCACTGTTCTCTCAAGCCACTGCTTCAGGCGGATAGTGTGCCCTTCCTCCCAGACTATTCTATGTGGGATTCCATGACGATGAAGAAAGCACTCTCTCAGTCCACGGACGGTAGTTTTGGCAAAAGCACTGCATGCAGGCAAGGCAAATTCGTATGCGGCGTTCGGTGTCTATCCAGCTAAGAACAAGATGCCATCCTTTCCCTGCCGGAAGTACCCCAACATAATCACCCTATCATCGGGGGCTGGCTGATTGCTCCCAGGCATGTCCTGTAAGGGGAAGACATTGTTGCGCTCTGCTCGACAGCAGGTTTGACCCCGAGGCATCCTTGGGGAGTGGAATGTCCTCCATCCCTACCACCGGGGCCACTTTGTTCACGAACCCATCAAGCAATGACCGGCGTGGGTAGGGAAAGAGACGGACTGGCTTCTACCTATGTCATTGCTGAACCCCTCCTCTGAGACTTTGGTGATCAGTCACACGAGGCATGGTCTCTTCACTTCAAAAACCTTTTCCACGTGCCTCTTTCCACGTGCCACACCTCCTTGTCACCAACTTCCCAATCATGCTCCCCCCCAACCCCCTCTCCTCGATCATCCAGCCAGATCATTGGTCATAACCCACGGGTCCTTATCATACTGCGCATCTGCCCATTTCTTGGTCCACATAAGATCAACAACCAAGTACACTGCCCCAAACCCTGCCCCCTGGGATGGCTTCCCTTCACCAGTGCCCTTCAGGAAGGTCCCAGAGAGGGGCTGCAGGGCAGCTGCTTGCACTTCCAGTTGACGCTCTGGGCTTGGTTTTTGGCAATGTTGAGTCCGTGACTACAAGAGGTCAGGCTTTCTTTCAGGCCTCGTATGCAGTGCTTGAGTTGTAACTCTGACGCTCTGGGCTCATCCTTTTCCTCACTGCTCCGTCCAGACAAAGTAGGACAAACGGACTAGCCTCCTGAGACTTCTCACTCTGACAGAAAAGGAAGAACCTTGTCTCTCACAGAATCTGCTCTCTGGTTGCTGAAACGCTGTGTCTGGCAGAGTACCGGCAGAGTCACGAGTGCCTGCAAGAGTAAGCAGACTTGAGAACCAATTCAGAACAAACACATCCTTAGGATCCCCTTCCTCTAGAGCAGCGGTTCTCCACCCACGGGTCTCGACCCCTTGGGAGTGAACCACCCTTTCACGGGGGTCACCTAAAACCATCAGAAAACACATATTTCTGATGGTCTTAGGAACGGAGACACCGCTCCTCTACCCATCTCCAGACAGATCTGCTCACATGCATCATATATGAGCACCCGGCGTAAAGACTGTTACCCATGCTACACCATGCTTCAAGACAAAATTTCATTTGTTTGTAATCCTGCAAATATTTCACAATATAGAATTACATGTTACTTTGTAATTAATCCTGCTTTAATTATGTTCAATTTGTAACGATGAAAATACATCTTACCTATCAGATATTTACATGATGACTCATAACAGTAGCAAAATTAGTTATGAAGGAGCAACGAAAGCAATTTTATGTTTGGGGGTCACTGTATGAAAGGGTCGGTCGTGGCATGAGGACGGTGGAGAACCAGGCTCTGGAACCACTTTGCCCAATGTCTCAGGCAGGCTCTTGGAGAGGAACAGAAGGCTGTTTGGAAGTACGTAGGTCTGAGTCATAGGAGTTTCACAGGTGGACGTCTCTATGGGAGCAGATGGTCTTCTTCCTCCTGAGTGAGAGACGCACATGGCCCAGGAGCACTGCGTGGTGAACCTGGGGCTCACAGCCACCACTCTGAGGACCATTAAGGATAAGGCGGCTTCGATTCCATCCGGGGCCCGTGGAGGGTGGGAGGAGGCACGAGCTTGGACACAGGAGAGTGACGTGGCACAATGGGTGGCTCAGGGCTTGAAAGGACCCATCTCCACAGGTGTTTATCTCTGCCCTGCCTGCCCCCATGCCCTAGACCCCAGTGGGCTGCACCCTTCAGCAGGGACATGGCAGAACAGTCCTGGGGTGAGTGGGGTGAGCCGGGGAGGAATCGAGGCCTGGAAGTGACTCTTGGCTCAGACACATCCCAGGAAGGCTGGTTGGGTGATTTCATCACTCCAGCTGTAATACCCGCACCCCATTATGGAGACGCGGATATGTACCTTGCCATACTGAAATAAGGACCTGGACGAACTCGGCAGAATAGCCCAGGCCCCGTGCTTCAAAAAGGGCGTCAGGAACCGCTTCAGCCCTGTCATACGCAGGCCATGCGACCTGTTGGCAATGCCCTCCACCTCTGGTTTGTCACTCATTCTAGGGGGTTCTGATCAAGAACTATTGTTCAAGGTGCTCCTGCATGTTTTCAAGGCTGTACACTTTTTTACAGGACCTTGTGGCCAGCCACCCAATACACAGCTCATCATGCAACCAGCGCTGCATGGAGAACCAAAAAGGAGGAAAATCCTCCAGGTGGTGGAAGGACCCAGTGGCCGGCACGATGCGCTCAAGCGTAGGCTCGTGCCAGCTCCGTGGCGATTCTGTCTGTGGCACCTGGGTTCTGTTGGCAGCACCGACAGTAACAGCACGGGACCTCTGCTGGGCTCCGTGTCCGCCTCTGTCCAGCGAGGGGTGTAAAATGAGACAAAGAATATAGCCACGAGGGCACGCACTGCTCCTCTCCATCCTCTCCCGTCCCCTTCACCCCACCCCACCCCCAGTTCCTTCTTGTCTCTCCTCCCCCACAGGCCACCCCTAGCAGCAAAGCAATTTTGATGATTTTGATCGTGAGGGCTGGGGCTGTGCCTTCAATAGGCTTCCGAGAGGGCCGGTGGCATTCTGGACACTTCTGAGCCGGGCGTACAGTCCCGCGTCCAGGGCTTCCTGAGGGTGATTGCTGGCTGACAAAGCCAGAACGCGGCCGGCACGGTGCCTGAACACATGACATTTTAAGGAAAATACTTTTAGTTTCAATTTCCTTTCGGGGGGTGTGTGGTGGTGCGCAGAGAAAGCACTTGATCATCATGATTATATGATATTAAGCTGATCTCTATGCCAACATGGTCAGAGTCAAATTGGTTTCGTGTCTCCGGAGGAAGGCACCCAAGAGAGCCATGCAGTGTGGCTCGGGGCAGACCACCATGAAAGGGACAGGCGTGGAGGACTGGCAGGGCCAGCCAGCCTGCATCAGGAGGCAGTTTCAAAAGCCAGGCTAACCAGGGCCAGCTGCCAGACTTGGAAAGCTGAGCTGGCCAGGCCCGTGCTCCTTCCCCGAGTTGTCACTGGGCCACCTTTCGGCAAGGGCCACAGCTGCTGGGGCAGCCTGTGTGAGCACTCTTTGTGTTCGCCTGCCCGGGGCTGTGCAGGTGCGAGCAGACCAGCCCCCTGTCCTCCCTCCCAACCGCCCTACAGACCAGGGACTCTCGGATGGGTGAGAATCAAGAGGGGGAGTCTCTCACCCGCCCCCCAGTGCTCAAGGAACACCTGCTGCGTGCAGATGGCCAGGCGCTGTGGCAGCATAGGGGTTCCACGTTGGGCTGCAAGCTTGAGGCCTGTGGTTCAGTACCAATGGCTCCATGAGAGAAAGAGGGGGCTTTCTCCTCCCATAGAGAATCAGGGTCTCAGAAACCTGCAGGGGCAGTTCCACCCCAGGCCACGGGGTCACTGTGAGTCAGTATCCACTCAACAGTGCTTTGTCTTCAGAGTGTAGACTGGGTGGGAGAGGGAGGCGAAGCCCGGCTTGGACCAGGTAACCCCCCCTCCACATCCCGATGTCACCCTGTGCGGGTGGAGCGTGACCTGGGCCTGGGAGGTGGGGCCTTTGAGGGCGGGAGGCAAGGCCAGCGCCTGCCTCCCCCCCCTCCTCAGGGCGTTGTTGTTTGCTTGGTACCTGCCCCTCCCACCCCCTTCTAACGAACCTGCTCCTGGATCACCCTGAAAATGAAGGCTAGCCTCCTGCTGGCCCAGCGATAGAAAGGCCACCGACCAGGTGGCAGATGTTCCACATACCCCACACCCCCACACTTTGGGACTTATGAGAAACCAGGATGCCAGGAAAACTGAGGGTCTGCAAGGTGGCGGTTGAGCCACTCCCCAAAATCAAACAAACAAACCAACCAACAAACAAAAAAACTACAAACTCACTCACCACCGTCAATTCAATTCTGACTCAGGGAGACCCTCTTGGACAGGGCAAAGCTGTCCCTGTGGCTTTCCAAATCTGTCACTCTCTATGGGAGTAGAAAGCCCCTCTCTCTCCCACGGAGCAGCTGGTGGTTTTGAACTGTTGACCTTGTAGTTTGCAGCCCGGAGGTCCTCTCCTCCCAGGTGGCCCTCTCCCTGGGCAGCTCCCCGGCTCTTCCTTGGGCTCAGGTGGTGTCTGTCAGATGTGGAGAGCCGCCATGCTGGCAGCGCCCAGCGCACCCTCCTTCAGGTCCCACACCTTGTTCCCACACCTGTCAAACACCAGGGGCCCCGCCCGGGACCCGCACTTGAACAGGAGTGCCTGGTGATTCTGACCGTCAACCACTGGGGGCTCCCGGGTCAGGGGATGGGACAGCCCAAAACAGATCTCAGACACAAAGTTCCTTTTCCTCTCATTTCATTCCACTGTGGCTTGGGTTTTTTAATCACACAGTGACCTTCTGGTGTTGAAAGGGGTCCCCCGGAACACAGGCAGGCAGGGCACGTGCTCATTCTGCCCACGCCCCACCCAGGTCCCCCACTCTGATCTCTGGAGGAAAACCATTGTTTCCCATGTTCCTCCTGGTTTTGTTCCCATGTTCACCCTGGGGTGCTGCTGTCAGGTAAGTGTTGGGCTTCTAACCTCAAGGTTGCTGGTTCAAACTCACCTGCAGCCCCGGGGTAAACCAACACACGGTGGCTGAGTCTGAACAGACCCCATCAGTGGCCCTGGTGTCCCTATTTGTAGTTTTCATTCTCATTGCAAAATCAGGGGTTCCCGCCAACTGTCCTTTTGAAAGCCTCCTCCCCACACCAGCCTCCTACCTGAGCACAGACGTGTGCTCCATTCCCACACTGAAAGTTGGGGCTTTGCGGGAAACTGGGGCCCGCATGGTAGGAGCCTGCCCCGTGGGGCTACAGCTGAGGGGAGAGCTGGGTCCAGGCCAGAGGCGGTGGCAGTGGAGCTGTGCCCGCCTGCGGCCCTGGTCACAGGGAGGACCCAAGGGAGCTGCTGGCGAGTGTGTGTGAGCAGCCTCCTTCCTGTGCCTGGCACCCCTGCCTGGCAGCTGTCACTGCAGGCCCCCTCGTTATGTGGCCAAGTGCATACCCAGACCGCAGACGGGGAGGGGCGGAAAAAGTGAAAATGAACCCAGCTGAAGTTTCTCTTTCCTGGCAGGCAAGTGCCTCAGAGCCTGGGGGAGGGGCGGGGACAGGGAGGGCCCTGGGCTGTTTTCATTTGACCAAGGCGGTGTTTGTCTTCGTACAGCAGTGTGACACCAGGTCGCCTCCATTGCCCAACTTGATGGCGGCCCTCTTACAGATGGGAGCCCCACACAGAATGAGAGCCAACCTTCCAGAAGGCTCCCTCGTGTGCCTCTAACTGGTGGGGAGTCTTCCGTTCTTATTATCTCTGCGGTGGCCTGTCCCTGGGTTGGTCACGGGCCGGTCACTGTGACAGGCTGCCTGCAGCCGCCCACAGCATCAGCAGCTGGCTCCTTCGCCCTGCTCAGCCCCCAGGTGCTGCCCGGCTCTCTGGATGGCGGGCACGTGGGAGGTTGCCAATTTGGGGCTACTGGGGACAACGCTGTGATGACCCCCACAGAGACAAGTCTGTGTGTTGGGGGGGGGGTTGCTCCTCTGGGGCCACTGGCTCGGAGTGGGGCTGTGGGGCTCTGGGGGCAGGTGTCTGTTCACAGGCGGCAGCTCCTGGCTCTCCCCCCAACTCCCCAGAGACGGTCTGAGCGGCCGCGGCGCACACCCCCTGTGCTGCTGTGAAAGGGGTATCTGGAGAGGCGCTTTTGCAAATTTTACTTTGGGGGATGTTTTGACCGTGAGTAACTAACTCATTGGCTCTGCGGCTAGGACTGGGTTTCTCAGAAATCATGCTTGGGCAGAGAAAGACGGGCTCATTCACAACTTTTTTTTAAATCCCTTTAATGTCCGTTATTCTGTTGTTGAGAAAGCAGAGAACCGTGCAGCAGTAGTTGGGTGCACCGTCTCCACCGTCTCCCCCAGAGGAACTGCTCCCCCAGGGGCATGCCCTCGCAGCACCGCCCCCCTGCCCCAGGGTTCCTATCTACATTTCCAGCTGTCATCAATGTGGTCGCCTGTAGGTAATTCTTAAAAAGAGAATACTCTCAAGGAAGAGATTTTTAAAAGCCAGTTAAGTTGAACTATTGTTTGGGCGTAAGAAGACTTTTAGGGAATATTTTTGGTTTGAGGCTTAAGGATGATCTCAGGGCAATCATTTCAGGGATTCATCCAGCCTCTACAAGAATCTGGATTCTGAGAAAATAATAATAATTTATAAACTATCAGGGGTTCATGAGGCAGGGAGGAGAATAATGAGGGGGGCTCATACCAAGGGCTTAAATGGAAAGCAAATGTTTTGAGCCTGATGATGGCAACAAATATGCTTGGCATACAACAGATGTATGTATGGATTGTGATAAGAGTTGTATGAGCCTTCAATAAAAGGATTTAAAGGAAAAAAATAATCTGGATTCTGTTCTGCATGTTCCCCCATTTGATCAGGATTCTCCGATGGATCAGAGTGTTCAGGAATGGGAACTGGGTACTACCCACAAACTTAAAAAAAATCTTCTGTTAGCAATTTATGAACAATATATTCCATACCTAATTAATTTGCTATCCTACCTCATTGGCCCCAAGAACTCCTGGTCACCACTCAAGACCTCATGTCAAAAGCCCGAACCTCCAGAACATGTTTCTAGTCCCAGGGAACTGCATTCTCACCACACATGTCCAGAGCCTAGAATATGACCCCGGGGTCACCTCCTACCACCCCCCAGGTGAGAGCAGCAGGCACTGAGTAAGCAGACTGGAGGCGCGCTGGGGGCACACTGATTCTCCGTCTCATAAACGGGGCAGTGGAGTGTCAGCGGTCGCAGGGACAGGAGAGACAAGGCAGGGATGACAACATTTCCCTTATCATCGCAGCTCCCAGGACACCGGCGTCTCTGGCTTCAGTATTCTGACCTCTCACCTCCTCCACTTCTGCCCCAGTCTGAGGCTGAGCCCAGGCTCCCCTGGGACCTGAGGCTGGCTGACAGGCGCCTACTCAAACTGCCACCTCTCGCTAGTGTGACCTCTTGAAGGAGGGGTGTTAGAAGGCTGAGGAAAGCGGGGCAAGCTGCCTCCCCTCCTGCACAGAGGCCATACCGCATGTGCACAACGGTGTGTGTGTGTGCTCTGCCTTCTGCAGAAGCCTTTGTGTATCAGGTGCCCTTTCCAGAATGGCAGTGCTGGGGTCAGGGGGTGGGGGGCAACCCAGCCCTGTCATCTGACCTCAGAAGGGTTGGCAAAGTCCCTTCCAACTCTGTGACCTCCTACCAACCCACACTGGAGATGCACCCCCACCTCTGGCCCCTGGCACTGACCACTACCTCGGCCCCTGGTACACACTCATGACTAATTCCTTCCCTGCCCTCAGGTCTCTGTTCAAATGGGCCCATCTCACCCCAGCTGCCCTGACCGCTCTGCACTGTGATGGGCCCTCCCCGTGGCTTTCCTCTGCTTCCCTTCCACCAGACTGGATGATTGGTGATCCCGCTCATTGCGTCTTGTCTTCTGAATTCGATCATAAGCTCCCGGGGAGCGTCAGGGGTTGTGGTCTCCGTAACTGTGCTTGGCGCAGTGCGCGGACGTGGGGCGTTCAGTGCGCATCGACTAAGGAACTGAAGGAAGGAAACGGCACCGGGGTGAGGGTCGACAATTCTGAACACACCCCCCATGGACACCAGCACCGAACAGCAAATGGGTGATGGGAGCTGGGCTTCTCCTTGTTAGGGTGGGAGGTGAAAGAGGCAGCTAGAAGCACCCATGTGGCCATGGACTAGCGCTGGATGCACAAGGAACCCCTGCTTGCTTCATACAGAGAACTGCTGAGTCCATTTCAACTTAGAACAGCTCTGTGTCTGAAAGAGGCTTCCGGGCTGGGGGAAAGGGCGGGTAGATGCCAGGGGCTCGCCCAGCGCCCAGATCAGGCTCTGTTGTCTCTCTCTAAACAATGGTACTGGGGCCCCTGGGAGACATGGCCCGGGGATGAAATCCTCAAATGCGTCTGGGCATTTTATGGAACAAGAAAGCAAAGCGCAAAAGGACAGGTCATGGGGCCAAAGCTGGATCAGTCTTAACAAGCAAGCAAGCTCGGGTACAAGAAAAATATCCATGAGTCTCGCTGACAGTAATGGAAGAAGCCCCAGGAGAAGAGATGCCTGTCCTCTGCAGAAGAATTCCAATTAACGTGGGCCTCAAGGGAATGGAGCCCAGCTCCCACTGGTGTACGGGTGGCACAGGGGCCTTCCCTCCAAAGACGGCATCTTGGAGAGGGTGGGGTGACAACCAATAGCTGAGAAACGGGACCAACACGACCGCTGCCAGGAGGCCAAGGTCAACATCCACAGGGAGCAGGTGCCCTTGATGTCTGCTGACAACAGGGGCGCTCTGTCCCTGTGGTTTCCCTCCCCCCACCTCCTATCATGAGAGAATGTCTGACAGACCCCAGGGAGGGGGGTGCCACAAGACTGCCGGTCTGTCACCAGGGTAAAAGCCATCACGGAGGCCCGAGAAACTGCTCCAACCAGGAGGCGCCTTGGAGGCATGAGAGCCCACGTGTAAGGTGGTGTCCTGGGACAGAGAAAGGACATCGGGGAAGACATCGGGCAGCCATCTGACTCAAGTGCAGACTTCCGTCAGTGACAAGGCACCTCGACTGGCTCTTTGCTTTCAGCAAATATCCTGCACGCCGGTGTGGCTCGATGCCTGTCTAGACTAGGGCCATGGGTGGGAAAGGAGCCACTTGGTGGCATCCAAATCGAGCCTGGGGTGTGGGGAGCAGCAGTGCCCACTGTGGGTTCGGGAGCTGGGATGGTATAAGGATGGCGGAACCTGGGCGAGGGGGTCATGGCAAAGATCTCACAGCACACACAACTCTTCTCAAAGTCAACAGGCAAGTGTGCTGAGCACCCACAGAACCATGACGGACAGCACGCACTGGGCACCGGCTTTTGTGATCTCCCACGATTGTGTCTGGTCCAGAAAGCCCAGCATGCAGCATGCAGCTGCCCACTCTGACCCTCTTGTATTTTAACAACCTCACATAACACGAGAAGATGACACAACGCAAAGTCAAGTCTTTCATGAGGCTTTCATGACTCCCCCTTGGAGTCGATGTGCTAGCTTCTGGGCATTTCCCTGACACAGTGTCCAAATGTAGATGATGGGCCTCTTGTTAAAGCTGGGGTGTCTCCTAACCAGCGAGTCTGCGGGAATGACAAGGCCGGGGAGCTCAGGATCCCTAGTCTCAGAGTACACCCAGGTCCACTGGTCCAGCCACCGAGTCCACAAATGCTCTCTGCTGAGCAGCAACTGGGGTCTTAAAAGCTCGAGAAATGTGTGAGTCCGGGAAGGCTAGAGAAACAAATTCACAGATACGCATGTGGATATAAGGGAGAGACTTATATACAAGAGGAATGGAACTTTGAGAAAGCATCCCATCCCAGTCCAGTCAAAAGTCATAAGTCCGATATTAGCCCATATGCCCGATACCAGTCTATAAAGTCTCCTTCTGACTTACAAAGCACGTGGGATGACACCAGGATAATCAGAGGCCACTGGGTGCAGAATTTTGTGTGTCCGGTGGCAGTAGAAACATCTCGGCACTGGCAGGAGTCTCCATGTGACTTCTCTGGCCCCAGAGGTTTGCTCCATCAGGGCAAGCCCATGTGGCCTCTTTGCTGGCTTCTCCATTCTCCAGGAATCAGGATCGATCAGCATGCTGTCATCTCATCTTGTCAGTAGTTCATCATTTTGGAGACTCAGTCTAGTCTCTCTCCTCCAATTGGGAAATACTGCAAGACTTCCCAGAATTCTCAGAAGAAAGCGAGGCCCACACAGAGGTCTCATTGGCTATCTCCAGATTAACAGCCTAGTCACCACCCCTACATCCCAATCATGAAATTGACATCAAGTACCCGACCGCCACAGGAACAGCCAGCTCAGGTGCAACTGTTGGGCTCTCTGCCTTCAGAACAAGAAGAGTTGAGAAAGGACCAAGAGGGAGGGGCACACGCCTTACAACAGTCAGCCCTCAGCCCAGGGAGAATGCTCAGGAGGCAGGGGGCGGGAAAGGAGGGCAAAGGGAGGCAGGAAACCCACGGGCGAAGTGAGGAGAGGGCAGCTAGGTGCAGAGGGAGTATCATCAGAGTCATGACTTCATATATGCACAAAGTGTTGACGGGAAACCCAGTACGTGCTGTAAACATTTCTCTAAATCACTCTTAACAAGGTTTTGAAAACATTGAAAAACTCACGGGGTGAAGCACGGGAGCAGGCAGCTTCATCCACCTCCGCCCGAGTGGCTGGTGGGTCTGAACTGCCAACCTTATAGTCTGTAGCCCAGCACCTTGGCCACAGTGCCGCCAGGTGCCTGAGGGACCGCTTCAAAGGGCACCAAACCAGTTGAACAAGGGGTGAAGGGCGAGCCATCTCGTGGTCACGTGCCCCTTACAGGAGTCTGCGCTTCCTTCCACATCAGGATTCGCCAGCTGAGTGGGTTGGGCTGGTTTTGTTTTTGAATGTAACAGTTTTATTGACATGGAATTCACATGTCAAACACTTCAAAGGGTTAAACACACTTGGAAAGTTGTGGGACTCGTGTTCTTTTGTGAGTTATTCCGCATGTGGGTGCAATGAGTGGCCTGCCATGTTCCTAAAACAAGAATGGGGTGATTTTCTCCCCCCCCCCAAACCCCTCATGCGCCCTGGTTGGGGAATGCCCTTGCTGGGGGCAGAGTCCTCACTGTGGAGGAGCTGCGGTGTACTGGCGCAGCGAAAGCCTTATTCCGGGAATGAACTGCCTGCCTTCAACCTGGCCTAACACTTAGCCCGCACCCTGCCCTCGCCTCTGCTTGACCAAGGCTGCTGTGGGCAGCCACTGTGACACCACAGAGGTGGGGTGGGGGCCGAGGCTGTGACTGGCTGATCAGCACCCCAGGGGGTGTCACTGTTTTCTCAAGTTGAGGCCATGCCCCTCAGAATGAGGGCTGTGGTCAGCATCAAGTGCCATGACTGTCTATTTGGAAAGAGCAGTAAAACTGCCGTATGCAAAGCACTCATTCATTCAACCAATAGCCGATATTCGGACTCCTAAAACTATTAAGCTCTCTATCGGTTATTTTGGCATTGCAATAAAGTTTCTGATCATGAAACTTACATCCCACTTGAGACAAGTGATAAACGACATGGACCAGGCTGTGTGAAGTGCCGGACTGTGCAGGTGCAGGACGCTTGTGCGGCACTCCCATACATTTCAGATGGTTAGGGAACGCTGAGGATCCCAAACTCAAAGAGCAAACTCCCGAGGACAGGGGAGAACTGCCCCTGTGGGTTTCCAAGATGCCAGCGGCTCACAGGCGTACACGGCCTTGGCCTCAGTGGGTGTTTGTGGAGCAGACTGGAGCCACAGGGAAGGGATGGCGCTTAGACCGCCCCAGGGCAGCACCACGAGGGACACGCATCTGGACAGCCGAACAGCCTGTGGCAGAAGCTCTGAGGCAGCAGGCAGGTGTTGCCCAGAACTGAGCCCAGACGTGGACTAGGCCGGGAGTCTGGGGAGCAGGGGCATGGGAGTGACAGGGAATGGGCTTGGGTCCTAATTCGGAGGGTGGTATTTGGAACTGAGGAAAGAAGGGTGACAACCAGACTCCCCTGTGTGTGATGACTCAAGCGTGCCAAGGTCGGGTGCTCAGTCTGATGGCAGAGAATTTCCCCTTGGGGGAAAGCAAGCTCTGGGCTGGAAAGGTGTTGGGGGGACCCCATCGGGTTTGCCAACACCCCTGTGCCTCTCACAAAAGACCCACACCAATGGCCACTGCACTGAAGTGCCACTGAAAAAGCCAGGAGGAGACTTGGGGTGGGGCATAACAGGATAGGAGGAGCCCTGGTAGTGCCGTGGATTAAGCGCTCGACTGCTAACCACAAGGCCACCAATCCAAACCCACAGGTATTTGGAGAGAAGGGTGTGCTTCCTGCTCCCAGTAAGATTTACAGCCCCCGCAATTCTACTCTGTCTGCCCTAGAGGGGGCCTCTAGGTGGCAGAGGGCTTAGGTATGTGGGTAAGGCGGTTGGGGGCCTTGCTCTGGGTCTGTCCACTCAAGAATTTAGGGGAGCTTAGAGCTCTCTGTTTGCCAACTGCCCTCAAAAACTTAAGAGAAAGCACAGTCATAATGAGCACATACCTATAAAGAAAGACATCCTGGTAGTGCCGTGAATTAGACATCAGGTGGAAGGTTCAAACCTACTTGCCGCTTTGAGGGATAAAGATGAGGCTGCTCCTGTGAAGATCCACAACCTCAGAAAGCCCCGGTCAGGTCCATGTGATGGCAGCGGCTTTGCTAACTAAAAAGTCGGGGTCCACGGAAGAAAAGACCTGGAGACGTGCTGCCCTGACGATGGTGTCCACGGAGACCCAAGGGCAGGGCTCCCACCTGCACGGCACACGGCACGGACATCCTGAGGGGAGTCCTTCGTGGTACAAGGACTGCCAATGGGAAGGTGGGAAGTCCACGCAGAAAGTCTCGGAAGGCAGGCCTGGCCATCAACGTCTGCACCACCAGTCACTGACATCTCTAGGGAGCACAGTCCTAGCGGGGATCAAAGCTGTGAGACCCAAGTCTGAGCAACAAGGGGGAAGGGGCAGCGAGAGAGGGGATAGTGGAGCGCATGTGATACACTTGGAACTACTGATCGTTCTTTGTGTGCCCAGATGTGTCCGGTGGGGGTGTCCCTTCTGCTACCTTGGACAACTGGAAGGGGGATGAGACAGACAGACAGACAGAGTAGTACAGGCTCCCCTACTTCCTAATTGCCTTGGCCAGGAAGTGACCCATTCTATACATCCAACACCTCACTGGTGAGCTAGTTATCACATGACCACCCCACTCCACTGGCAAAGATTCTGGGAAGCTGGGTCCCTGGTGAAGCTGTGGGGTGCTGATTCTGGGAACATCTGAAACTTTCTCTGAGCACAGCAGGACAGGAGGCCGACGGAGTGACTGGCAGAGGGCCAGCACCTACCCAGCAGCCTGAGGCAGCCTTTCTGATGGAGAGAATGTGAAGGCCAGGCTGATGGGGTGGGGGAATGAATGTAAGGACTGGCGCACGGTCTGCTTTTGGCCAGTGACATGGTTGCCCCTGTGAAGGGTGGCCCCGCCCGGGGTGCCCCCTACATGCCCATATAAGGACACGATCCTGGGCGGCCCTGACAGGGTCTGTGAGGTCAGGCCCCCTGCCACCTCACAATGCCCATAGTCACCTCCAGTTTCTATAAGAGGCTGGCAGCCAGCCCCCCAATCACAGCCCACAAGATTCCACCTGCTCACAGGTTGGCTGGCTCAACCAACGTGGTGCCTGCTGCTCTGAGCATCCAGGCCACGTCCACCGAGCACCATGGCCAGGTACAGATGCTGCTGCAGCCGCAGCCGCAGCCGCAGCCGCTGCCGCGGCCGGAGACGACGCAGGTGCCACAGACGGAGGCGACAGTGTTGCCAAAGGCGGAGGAGGAGAGGTGAGGGCTGTGGTGCTCCTGGGGGGGCAGGGGGGTGAGGGAGTATGCTGAAGCCAGCTGTCTACCTCCTCCTGCCGCCCCGCAGGAGTATGCCGCCAACGCAGATACTGTCTGAGGCGTAGAAGATGCTAGATGCAGAGAGTAGCCGAGTTCACCGAGACATCTGTCGGAGAGTTCTACCAGACTTCAAGACCCTCTTGCCGCATCTGGAACGTGCCAGCATCCCACTGAGTTAAAAACTGGAGCCTGCTACCAAACAATGCCGCCTGTCAATAAATGTCGAACATGCACCCTTACGACCTGCCTGTGTCTGTGCTGGGGGGCAGGGGGGTGAAAGATGGTTAAGAGAATCTTTTTGGGGGGGGGCATATCATGGTCCTCTGGTGGTTGTGGGAGCCACCCAGCGCTGCTCCTGAGAGCCGCCGCTGGATTTGAACCGCCAAGTCCACAGGCCACAGTCCCGCACTCAACCACTTATGCCACCGGGGCTCAGCCCAAATAAACCATGGGGTATGTTTTGCTTTTAGCAACCTTTTTTTTTTTTTTGACATCACTGTCCTCTGGTGGTCGTGGGAGCTACTGGTTAAGAGAATCTTTACGAACTTGGAAAGAAGCCCGCCTGCCTGACACCATCCCCCGCCCCGATCTTTGCATATGATGCCCCCAACACTACTCAACTCATATCATTCCTATCCTGAGGTTAACGTGGGCAAGCAAAGTTGCCTATTTCAGTCTAGAACGATAACGTTCAGGAAGCAGCTTAGCTAAGCGTTGATATTTCTGAGGAAGCCCACAACCAAACCCACAACCAAACCCCTTACACCATAAGCCTCTGATTGTGACCCAAACAAGCAAGCTCATATAGCACTGTCATCCGGGTTAGCTGGTAGGTGTGAGTTGTCAACCATTCCCCTGCTACACTGCTGGAGCTCCCAGGAGGCTGGGGATCCCGGCTTTCAGAAGACACCCTTCCATAGAGGCTGGGAATCAGCATGGCCTGGAACAAGACCCGGGCAGTCAACAAAGCCCTCCCCTTTGTCAGTGTGTGTACTGTGCTGGCGACAAACTCTGCCACTCAGATGGAGTCTGAATAGCCAGAAAAACCTATAACCCACCATCCTGCACCTGGGATGTTACCCAATGTACCACCACCTGTGGCTATCGTGTGTGTGTGTGTGTGTGTGTGTGTGTGTAACTTGCCTCCAAAGTGATAAAACGATGCGTTCAAGATCCTGAAAGGTCTGACCTGCTTCCTTCCTTGACCACAAGCCTGGGGCGGAATGGTGCACTAGAGGTGGCGCCATTCTTGCTGGCAGCGGGTCAGTGAGGACAAGGGGCACAGGTGGACACTGTAACCACAATGACGGCTTGCACATGTCTGTGACTGTTGGGAGGGTGGCGAGAGTTTGCTATAGTGCAGAGCAGAGTCCATCCATCCACTTGTCTGTCTTTACCCCAATGGAAGGCAGCGTGCCAACACCAGGGGGCTCAGGACACTTCCCTTACTTCCCGGGAGGGTCGGAAGATCGTGTCGTCCATACACTGTGGATTAGGCAGTCACTCTGGGACTCCAGGACAGTGGGGTTTGGTTTTAGAGAAGGGGCCCTGGTGACGGTGGTCAAAAATGCGGCTATTCCCTGAAAGGTCACTGTGTTTTCTTCGGCAAGGACAAGTTAGGAAAACCCCAAAGAATGCACAAATGTGTTTTCAAAGAAGTAGCAGTAGAGTGGCAGCAGTAGAGATGTCAATTTCATGATTGGACGTCTAGGGGTGGAGTCTAGCCTGTCAATCTTGAGATAGCCAATGAGGCCTCTGTGTGGGCATGGCTTTCTCCTGAGAATTCTGGGAAGTCTTGCGGTATTTCCCTCGTGGAGATGAGAGACCACTTTTCCCAGTTGTTGGGAGTCGACAAGATGGCAGCATCTGAGGAACTGGAGGAGCCAGAGGAGAAGCCACACGACCCTATCCTGGTGAAACCAGGCTTCTGAAGCCAAAAAAGCCACAGAGAGACCCCTGCCAGTACTGAGATGTTTCTACTACCAATGGATACTGCTGATGAACCCTGAGCCCTGGAAACGAGGAGCCATGGGGAGACCCCTGCCGGGACTCTGCACCCACTGGCCTGTGACTTTGTGAGTTGGAAAGAGACTTTATAGACTGGTATCAGACATATGGGCTAATATCGGACTTATGACTTTGAACAGGACTGGGTTGGGATGTTTTCTCAATGTTCCCTTCCTCTTGTATATAAACCTTTCCCTTATATCCATGTGTGTGTCTATGAGTTTGTTTCTCTAGTCTACCCAGACGAACACAGCTCCTTAGAGGCCGGGATGGCCAGCCTTTGTCTCATGTACGTTGGGCATGTCAGGAGAGACCAGTCCCGAGAGCGGGGGGACAGAAGCCCCCCGGATCCCCTCATCGCAAAATCCTCAGCTGAAACTGAATCCCAGCTGCAAAGTCTTTCTTCATGTAAAGTGGCAGATTCATGGCTTCTGGGGACAGGGACCCTTAGTTCAGGAGGGCACTGTCCTGGCTCCCCCAGCCTCCTTGCCCTCCACGAGAGACACTTTTTTCAGGTGTACTGAGAGATACTGAAGAGCCTGGTGGTGTGGTGGGTTAAGTGTCAGGCTGCGTCATAACTACAAGGTCACCACTCTGCAGGCGAACGACGAGGCTGTCTGCTGCTGTAAAAATGTACTCTCAGAAAGCCTATATGGATCAGGTCACACTACGTCAGGATCAACCCAGTGGCAGTGAATCTGGTTTGGCTTTATAATTGATGCTGGATTGGATGGGCTCGTCCAAGAACGAGGAGAGGCCCCAGAGCAGGGTGGGCAGTTTGAGAGGGAAGAAGATGCCATGATGGGGTGGAAGGGTCACCTTAGGGTGAGAAGGGACGGTTCAGGACACGGCGTCTGAAACCACACACTGGCGGTC